>JAODUD010000026.1:17692617-17709510 GCA_026784285.1 Stomatorhinus walkeri
TATTCTATTCTATTCTATTCTATTCTATTCTATTCTATGTTCTTACTGGCAAAATATGTGAGAATGGTATTTGTACTTTTACGTTTATTCATGTATGAACACTTTCTGCCCTCTACTGGACATTTCTCAAAATTACATTCTGTTTGTAATTACTAAGAAAATCCGAGAGAGGGCAGCCAAAGAGAAGTAACCGTGCATTAGTGCGGATTGGCCCGATATTTGACAGTTGACAGACTTAAAACTAACCTAAACCTTTTTAACCCATCATGAGCATTGCATGCTCACATCACTATGTATCTTAGTTGTGCTTTTAATGTTTAATATATTTCGTCTTTACATATTATCATAAGAAACTGTCTTATTAGTTAACTGCTTTATATCATGGGTGGCGAACCTTAATCAGCCAATGACAGTGTCAACTGTTGTCAACTGCTGCTTTATTATTGGCTGACTGAGAGGTCATTCCAAAAACCTGCACTGATACTGGGTTTCCAGGGATCAGATTCCCCATCCCTGCCCAATATGTATCAGGAAGGAAGCAATGAGTCATTAAATAATTATATAATCTGTAGCTTCGTGGGGATTTTGAACAAACCTTAACAAATCCCAGTAAAAATCTATTCCTGCTGAAAAGATTCAAGCGGCATATTGTATATATCATATAATATAAATCTTTGCATAGTGGCCCAATTCCAGTTTGATTTTATTTAATCTAATGTTAACAGGCTAAACTGCTTTTAACTGAAGAAAAAATTTCAGTTAATTAAAAAACTTTGAAATAAAAAAGCCAGGCTGAAGATAGATACAGATCTGAAGAGTCTATAGCTGATGCCAGTGAAAAAGTACAACAATCAACCTTTAACTATCTGTGTGCAATATTAAGCTGAATTCAAAATTTGCGTAAGCTAGAGGAACGGTATGAATAACCATCATATATCAAATCACCATGTCACAGATACAGGCATAACTCAAGGGATGCATTCGATTGATTGATGTCAAACCATTCACTCCTACGAGCAATCTGGCAGCTATAACTCACCTTGTAGACCAGAGAACCTGAAAGGAACCTTATGATGGGAGAGCCTGCAAACTCCATAGACACAGAGGCGAGGCGGCGACTCTTCTTCAGAAGTGAAAGGCAGCCGTTCTGGCCACAGCAGCACCACAGATTTATTTACATTACATTTACATTTTCAGGCAATATACAAGTAAGGCAAATAGCACAATTCCAGCATTCATGCTGTCAAAGAATCAAAAAGGCATACGTTTGGCTTAGCTGAGCTTACAGTTATTTATCAGACGCTTCATCAAAAGCGACGTACAACTGACACAGCAGAGTCTACCAGATTCTGGAGCAATTAGTGCTAAGCGCCCTGCTCATTAGCCCAGTGGTGAACACAGGATTTGAACCTGTGACTTTCCAGTCCTAGGCACAGGCGGCTAACCTGCAGATGCCCAGACCAACATTATCAAACATCATAACTAATATTTTTTCAACATATAATCTTGGGGCTTGAAGTACAATACAAGTGTTAATTGCATAATGTATCACGGTTTCTGTTTTCCTTCTTTAATAAAATAAAATAAAAAGGGAGCCGACATGACCTAAGCAGGTGCACAGACATTATAACTACATTAATATCCGCAACAACTATAATGGCTGAACTAAGGAACAGGACAAGGCCAGGCACCTATACGCACAGATAATAAGTAATCAACAAAAGACAGGTGTGTGATTAACACATTAGGGTGGGAGACAACTGAACAGTGGGAAAATATGAGATGGCCAGCGACATCTGCTGGCTAAATAGGAACATGACAGCGACAGATCCTCACAGCTGCACTCAGCTGCTCTTTCAGACTGCGATCATATCAGCTGCACGCTGCCAGTGCAACCTGCCTGTGCCACGAAGTCACTTCCTGTCTTCTTGAAACCCAGCTGTACTTTGTGCTTTTGACCTTCCCATGTTTGAGTCCTCTTGGTCTACTGTCTCAGGCTACCAGTTAAGGGCTGGAATTGTGAACCTAAGTGGGATTCATGGTTACTAGTTTTTGCATAATGAGGGTATTTCAGTGTCCCCTGTTCAAAAGGTTCAGAATTGTTTGCATAATGAGGGTTTTACAGTGTCCCTTGTTCAAAAGGTTCAGAATTGCATCTCTTCCACACAATTTAGGGCTGCACAATCTCCCCAGTCTGGGAAATGAGGTATCCATCCTATCACAGTCAGAGTACCTTCTGTCAGTGACATTTTCTATAGCCAACCATCTGTTTTCCATATCTGCTCATCTACTGCAGGGTTAAGGTGTACCTCGAGCCAACACATTTTCTTGTAAACTCTTGCATATCTTTTTATATATACTATGCCATTTGTCAGTTCATGAGAGTAAATCTATTTTTTATGTTTGCGTTTTATTTTACTCATTTACCATCTTTATATCTTCACTTGCAAGTGACTCTCAATAAGAATATATGCTAAATGCATAAATGTAACTAACAATAAAATGGAAATGTATCTGTTACACCAGCAGTACAAGTCTGTTTGTGCATCTAACCATTCATGTTCTATAAGCTCTTTTCTCCAGAAAACACAGGCACAAGCACGCCCTCAGTGGGCACTCAGACAATCACAGGGCCACGTTTTAGTATTATTATTTTTATTATTAATTATGCATAAACAAGAGATGCAGTTTGGCCTATAATAGTACTTATGAATCCTCTGTAGAGCCTCTTGCATAGTCCCAAGATCCTACTGGTCCTACATTTGGACTATCAGTGACCTTTCTTTGTTGTCTGTTTACTTATTCATCTAGTTGTTGTTCTTACAGTGCATATTACTCCTGCTATAGATTGGTATTCAGTGATTTAATAACTCGACCTGTGCATATCGCTGATTGGTGGGACTGGGGGCACTTTTTATACTTTCATATTTCTTGGTTTATTTTTGCGTGTTCATGTCAGAAGAATGTTCATTCAAGCCTCATCATAAGCATTTCAGTGTATGGCTGCGTTCGTTCATCATGCACATGGCAGACAAAGGACTATGACTTGACTTTATACTACCTCAGTACCTTCCTGGGGGCAGCATTGGCTCAGAGGGCTAAGCCGGTGTGCTTGTAATCACAAGGTCACCGGTTCAAACCCAGCCTCAGCCTGTCTGTGGGTCCTTGAGCAAGGCCCTTGACCCCCACCTCCCTGGGCGCCGCTACAGGTGGCTGCCCCTTGCAGACAGCTTGCTCTACAAAGAGCTAGTTGAGGGAGGCATAAAAATAATTTCCCCACAGGTATAAATAAAGCATTGATTATTATTATTCCTGTTGCCCTTCCCAGTCATCTAGTGCTTACACCAACCTATTGATGGAAAAAAAAATAACTTGGAGTTTATTTCAGGTATTTTCCCCTCTGCTGACAAAGATGTTTCTGGGGCGGTGGGTGGCTTTTTCAGTCAGAACTCTGTGCCCTTGCTTGGAATGTTGCCCGTTCAGGTGCTGTGGTTGGCAGGGTGATTTCAACATTTGAACTTCAACCCCAATATCTACATGGACGATCTGCATTTGTTTCTCAACTGTATGTCACTTTGGATAAAAGAGGTGAACGTGAATCTAAGTAGAATTGTGTTATGAGTATTTCACTTGCAGTAAGTATCTGTAAATAAAAAGGAATGTAATGTGTAGGACTAACACAGAAACTCTGAGAGACTGAGCAGAGTACAATGCATATTATTTACATGCAACTCCTGACTGAGCTGGAGTCCAGGTTGTTGTATCTAACAAGCTTTAAATATTAAATGGGCTATAGACAGTGGATTTATGTTGCATTGTGCAGAGGCATGTAATGACAATAAACAAGCTGTTAATTTAGGTACTAATGTTTATTTTTCACCTTCACGTTTTTATTTAGGTCTCTTGCTGTACATACTGATTCCAATGTAAATACTTTGGACCATTAAAATACAGCCATATTGCTAAATATTTGCTTCTTAGCAAGACAGGCCTACTGTTTTTAGGGAATTAAGATAGGGTGACCAGATAATCCATGTCAGGGAGGACACTCTGAGCTAGGACAGGAATTGTAAATCACCATTTCAATTAAAAGGACCTGGATTTCACTTGAGCACTTAGTTCTTGCTGTGTGCTGATTGGTCAGTCTCCTATAATCATGCATGTGTCACTAATGCTAATGTGAAACAGCTGGATGAGTGTTTCAGTCAAGGAAACAAACCAGTCAAAGCACAAGAAGAGCTGAACTATTTAGCCAAACAGAGGAGCTTTTCCATTTACAAGCAGTTTGTAAAACCCGAAGTAGCTCAAAGTGTTCTCCCTGACATGGATTATCTGGTTACCCTAGTTAATGTAAAATGTAAAGGACTGCCTTTAATACCTAACCCTGCTTATTTTCGCGTTGCTTGCTTTGCTAACTCATTGTGCAACTGTGTCAGGTGATCGTAGGCTTTAGTAAATAAGCGACAGGATGATTGTGACATACAAAAAACACCAATAGGCTATATTCACAACTCATATGGCTTACAGCATAGTTGAAACCTTTCCCCGCGTTACCGCTGAGCACCTATAAAAGCAATAGCAGACAAACTGGCTGGAATATAAAAGACTGCTGTAAAAATTACAAATATGATATGATGAGATCTGTCACTTATCTGCTTAAAGCTTTTTAGATATTTTGAGTATTGACAGTTCTAAGTTCCCCGGCTTCTCCGGATTTGGTTTCCTCTCACATTACAGTAACCCGGGATAGATTAACCATTCGTTAACCCACATTTTGCCTGCTCCTGTTGGTTTGAATAGTCCACGTCAGCAGTCAATTAAGTCAACACCCCCTCCTTTCACCATTCACGGAAAAGCTTCTGCAAACTTTACTGTTCTTTTCTTCCTGTTTCCTCCGTTCTGTCTACATATCAAGCTTTTGTAAGGTAAGTCCGTTAAGACGGGTGGTATTTATTCACTGGTGAAGCTTTGCCTGATTGTGCTTTCGGCTGGCGATTGCTTGTTACGAAGTTACAACCTTTTTGATCTTATTCCCCTTTTCAGATGAGTTTGCCGTGAATGCCATTTGCTTGTCAAAAATCTGGCAATTTCCTGAACGGAACGCCCTGTGTAGCTATGACGGCGACAGAAATACAAATATTAGAACATTCGATCGGTCAGATTGGAAAAATATGAGTGATCGGAAGGGTCCAGTGTACATTGAGTAAGTGAACTTCGGTAACTTGCCATCCGGGAAAATGAGATTTAAAATTCATAAGAGGAATGCGCTGATATTCGTACTGGTTGCGCTCATTGCTCTCTGTGTAGTGATCAGGATACGTAAAAATGAGAATGACCACCAAGAAATTAATAAGGACGTCTCGCCTGCAAGCGCACCGAGTAAGTTTCAATACGACACCGTTTTCAATATGAAGAAGTCCGTGTACGGAAGTAACTACAGGCAGTTCATTCATAATGCAGACAAATTCTCGGCAGATCCTCAGTTGGTCGTAGTGGTTCAGGTCCATAAGCGACCCGCCTACCTCAAATTGCTGGTGGACTCTTTGGAAAAAGTTCTGGGTGTTCACAACATACTCTTAATTTTTAGCCAGGATTATTTTTCGGAGGAAATAGCCAGTGAAATCGAAAGGATAGATTTCTGCCGAGTCTTGCAGATTTACTTTCCATACAGTACGCAGCTGTATCCTGCTGAATTTCCTGGACAGGACCCCAAAGACTGCCCGAGGGACATTTCAAAGGACAGCGCTATGAAAATGAACTGCAACAACGCAGACTATCCGGATTCTTACGGACACTACAGGGAATCCGCTTTCACGCAAGCAAAGCATCACTGGTGGTGGAAGTTGCATTTCGTGTGGGAACGAGTGAGAGTCCTGCAGGGCTATACGGGGTATGTGCTTTTCATCGAGGAGGATAACTACCTGCTGCCAGACTTTTACCACGTCTTCGAGGGAATGGCCGCATTTAAGAAGAAGGAGTGCCCCGACTGCGACATGCTCGCGCTTGGTAACCATGACGACGCCACGCAGTTTGAGGAGTTCGCCGACAAGGTTGAGACGTCCGGCTGGCTGTCAACCAGGCACAACATCGGCATGGCCATGCCTAGGGAGATGTACTACAAGCTTATGGGCTGCAACGCGGACTTCTGCACTTACGACGATTACAACTGGGACTGGACGCTACAGCATCTGTCGGGATCGTGCATCTCGAAGCCGCTTAAAGTGCTGGCAGCCAAGGCCTCTCGAGTTCTGCACACTGGTAACTGCGGACTGCACCATAGCCAAGGCTGCCAGCCGGAGGTAGCTCGTCAGGGAGTTAAGGGGCTCTTGGATTTGTCACAAAAATTCCTCTTCCCTAGTTCTTTGATCATGAACAGTCAGCAGCCGGTGGAGCACAATAATCATATAATAAACGGCGGGTGGGGTGACATTCGAGATCACGCACTGTGTAAAAACTATGCAAATATTATGTGAATATTTTCTTTCTGGTAGCTGTGGGGTATCAGGGTTAAATCAGGGGTCACCACCATAAGGTTCCAGCAGTCGCAGGTAACTGGATTACCTCATGACCTTTAACCTTAAATGTTATCTCAGGATTGATGTTTACTTTGGCCCAGTAAGGGTTAGGTCTTTTTCAAATGAATTATTATATAAATACAAAAATCAAGTCATTTTTGGAGTCGTTGCACTTTTGACAAATATATTTAAACATTAATTTTAATATAAAAAGTTGCCAAAGACAAGTCTTTTTTTTTGGTGTCAAACCAAGTACTTATACTGTGTTTTATGATACTGCATTGCACAAGAAACAGTATCTGTTAACCAAATTTGATCTCATATGGGTTCAACCTACTTAAGCAGCCAGTAAGTTTTGTTGAGTGATGCAATAATGTAAAACTCACTCAGTTTTACTGTAGTATGTTGAATATTGTTGGTGTTCATAGGTTAATTGCCTTCATTCATATAAAAGTGTAACATTTCTGGTAGCAATGAGGTTCTTTACTTAATAAAATGCGACTCATTGTAGTACATTCTGTGCAGCACTTCAAAGAGATGACTGCACCAAGAGGAAACTAAATCTGTGCAATATTGAAGGTCGCAACATATGAATTGTGTAACTGCATAGTGAATGTATATAAAGACAAGCTTTAGGGAGAGATTTAATTTTTTGGAGCAAAAACCAGGTTTACTTTCTGTATCTTGCATTAATTCCAGCCTTTTTCTGTATAGTCTGCCTTGAGTCTTATTCCTGTTAAGTGTACTGAATGCTAATTTGTACAACTAGATCATTATTTCATTGCAAATTAGATTTATGTGCCTTTGGATACCTTTAGACAGCAGAATATATTTACTGTTGCATTGTGTCTTTTAAAGATAAGCCTAGAAATGTAAGATGACTCTATGTACAGCTGAGCGTTCCAGCCTTGTTCAGCTCTATGTAAAGAAATAATGATCTTTATTAAAAAGAATCTGATGTCTGAATGATGTATAATTTGTAAGGGATGTAGAAAAACACATTTTTGTCCAAAAATAGATTTAAAACCTTTGCAGGGACACTATGACATTGCTATTGTGTTTACTGACTTTTTTTAATCCATTGTATATTTTGTACATTTGATGTATGATAGTCATTTTTTTCCCTCCCCACATTGCCCATACAGTTTTCTGGTTAATCAGTGGCTTTAATCTGTCCTTCCTATCAATATTAACAGCTCTGCTATCCAGGGGCTCATTGACTAAAATATGTATTGCTTTTCATATGGATAAGCAGTCACACTAAATCTATAGGTTGAATGTATCATTCATATAATGTTTGACATAAACAATGAAACTAACCAGTGAGCCAATTGTTTTATAAATAATTGTTAGTGATTTTTTTTTTGTTCTTATGTACAAAATCTTTTTATTGTGGCATTGTGGGGGAAAAACTGAGCTTTTGGGCTTAATCACTTTCGTTGAGAACATTCTTATGATGTAAGACTGTAAATTCTGTTTTCCCATGTTTAACCTCAGTGTAACCCCAACTGGATTCCTTAACATTTTTGATTAACTGATTAGATTCGACACCCTCCAGAAGCATGTTAATGGATGGCCTAGTTAGTTATGGTTAAGCATTTGAGTCAATTCAGGTCTTTCCATGGCATTCAGCAAAGAGAGACTTTAAGTTCTCTGCAGGATGTAATTCTTGTAGTTTTGTAGAAGTTTTGTAAGAAGTGAATATTAAAAATGATAACTGAAAATCTGGAGGATGTATAACATGCAGATAGCCATTGTTTGATTGTTACGATTTGACATTACCAGACTCAGAGTTGCATATTAATTTAGTTTATGATTAAGATTGGAACAAGTCAACTTTCCAGATGCAGATTGGAAAGACTACTGAAGCCATTAAATAAATCTAATAGCTTATCCTTTGATTTAAATTTAATATTTTCAAGAAGTAGGATACGCACAATATTGGTGTGAAGTGCATATCTGCACCCTAAATATAGCACGGCAAATCCTGAATGTACGCACAACCAAAAATGGGGCATTAGTAAACACAGACATCAATGAGCGTCCCATTTATTGGGCATACCAGTCTGGGTTCAGATATAAGCCCATTTTTTTTATTTGTTGCATTGTACAGTATGTAATTATTTAAATGAATAAAGTCTATGTAGACTACTGTTCGTATTCCGCTTTTAGGATATTGTATGATTTCATGCTTCCACATGTCACAGAAACGAGTCTTTAATGTAAATGTAGCGTTTCAGTTTCATTTCTCCAGGACTGTTCTCATGAGGGAAGTTTCTTACCACCTCACACCTTCTCATGCCACGTACTGTGTATCGCTATGATACTGATAGTTAGACTGACGTTTCAGTTTCATTTCTGTTATTGTTTGTTTTTCTGTCGAAAAAGAATGTTTGCGTGTGTATGTAATTTTTCTTATGTAGGTTATAGAAAGGGAAACAATATTTGGAATTATGCATCAAATGATATTGTCCAATTATATGTACTTCAATAATTAAATACGTTTTTAGCTTTGGAGAAATGTGAACTTGAGAGAGACATCTGCAGAAGTTTGGCAGATTGGTAAAGGAAGTTCTTAACTTTTTTAACTCGTACTTAAACTTGTTCACCTGCTGCATGTGTCAAAGGAGATCATCAGAGGAAGATATACTGCACTTTGGACAAGTGTACTGGAGCTAGCTATTTTCTTTAGCTGTTTTCTTGAATTTTGTGTTTCAATTTAGTGAATACTAAAACTGAGTGCTATAATATGCTGAGAAAAAAGTACTTAGAAATCTTATTCCTACATGTCTATAATTTCAATCAATCTTATTATGGAAGTTATCTATGTTAGGGTGTTGAGATTTAAATTTAATACCATGTTTATATAATCTATACCTCAATAAAATTCCCTGAATGTTTACTTTAAGAAAGTTATTGATATATACATTATAATGTTTTGCTCCATTTTCTCATTAAAAAAATTTTCTTTATGTTTGTGTAATTATTTTGGCATGCATCCTGCATTGTAAGGATGTCTATAGCTGAAAAAACGATTCTTCATGACTCCTGTGACCTCTAGGAGTCACTGTTGGGCATCTGTGGAGGTGATGAAGCAGCTTATGTAACGTGTTCTTACTACCTGTGATGATAGACGCAGTACGACTTCAAATACTTTGTATCAAATATATGTACTTATGTTAAATGCATATATGTTCTACATTTGTCGTGGTCTAATAATTACAGTTAATGCTTTTAATTTAAATTATAAATGCGTAGTAGATGAGGGACTTATTGTTTAAAAATATATATTTAAAAAATGCTATTTACAAAATACCCATTGATTGAAACAAAATAGTTGTACAGCATCAGTAAGTTCTATTAGCTAAAACCTGCCCAGTAAGCATTGAAGCTGACCAATATGATTGGATTTACCCCAGTTAAAAATGTTTTTCCCTTGTTTGATTTATCCAACAAGAAATGGGGCCTGCAGGTTGAACAAAATATTCAAGCTTTTTTAAAAATCATTCAGAAAACCTGGACTCACCCAACTTTTCATAGACAGTCAAACAATACTGAATACTGAAAAGGTTTAGTGTTGCCAAATAAATGGATAGATGTATCCATTGTTTAATGCTAAATCTTTGGTAGCAACTTGGGTAATACATACATTAAACCAGGTGTTATCATTATCATCTCAGTAAAGCGGCACAGTAGATTGCTTTCATGCATATGTTACAAATCACTGAAGTTGTATCTACGTTTTACATAAATTTGTAATGCAGTTCTTGTGTGTTTACCTTTTATTAACACTTCAGTCAATTATATATGCCGCCAAAGGCCTAACAGTATTCTCAAGGGTAGCCAGCTGAATGAGATTCTACCTGGAGGACATGCATGTAACAAAAGAGTACGTATGAGCAGTAATCTTTTGCCTTATTAATTTGAGATGTATTAGCAAGAATTGGACTGTTATGAGAAAAATGGCTGTGGTTTGGGGGTGGTTATGTGAAACAGATGTGAAGAATAGAGAAGCTCTAATTGAGGACGAAGCAGTCAAAAATAATGGAATTCCATTCACAATCTCGCTGGATCTGGCCATTCTGTTAGATGTTTTCATGAACACAACCTTAAGCAAAGCTGCATGCTGTAGTCATAAAATCTCGAGAAGCTGTCACCTCTTCCAGGGCAGCGTTTCTCATCCCAGTCCACGGGGACCCTCAGATGGTCCACATTGTTGCTCCATCCCAGCTCCGAGTTTAGGGTTTTGTTTGCGCAAAGCAGCATCCATGACTCACTGTCACATAGCTTGGTTTGAGTCTGTCTAACCTGAAGGTTTTTTTCTATATGTCTGTTTTTTTCCTATTTGTATATATATATATATATATATATGTGTGTGTGTGTGTATATGTGTGTGTGTGTGTCTATTATCCCCTCCCGTTTATTGCACGCACCTGTTGTAATTGATTTGTCAGACAAGAAACACTGATATTTGATTCAGCAGAAAGTAGGGCAACTGCTTTAAGAAACAGATTTCGTTTGAAGCATCACCACGTTAAATTAGCCTGAGAAATCTTGTTTCATTCAAAACCAGTAAAATGTTACATTATGTAACTGCGAGGCAATAGAAAGAGCAGATTAACAAATTACCAATTTAAGATAATCCGTCTGAAAATATGGTATTACATTCTGATTTTACATCAAATCAGAACAACACTGTAAATGCAGTCTTACAATCATTTCACTTATAATTTATAACTTATAACTTTCCTTCATTAAAGACAGCATGGATGGGTTATCAAATACATTTCGTTGCTTTTATGATATGACCGTATCGTATTTCAATCAGTTTACTACACACAGCGATCTTTTTTATCCAGAAGATAATTATTGGATGGCGATAAAGATAAACATCTTCTGAGGCATGAAGCATCAAGGCCAGGTGTCGCATTTCCAATTTTTGAGTATTTTTTCCTCGGATTGCTTACTTGGAAGCGAAACCCCTTTCCAGATATACTTGAGACACTCAGCACTTTCCATTCGAAGCACCATTTCCTGTATTATTAATGCTAACACATCTGGTCAGTGCTGCGAATGAGCCATTGTGCAGATCGGTGTTGTAAGGTTCGCTGTCTGAAACCTCAGTGACTGGAGGCCTTCTGGGTATGCCTTTATCTGGTATGCAAACCAAGAGGTGGACATGGAGAAATTAGCATGTGAAGCTAATTTGCTTGGATACAAGGACCAGGTTACCAGCGTGATCTGGCTGTGTTTGTGCCCATTTTCTGTTTCTTTTGTCCCTCTAAACGGCCGATAGTGTGTGTCTGTGTGAGGATCAAAAGCTGCCCCAGGTCCTATGTGTCTGTGTGTTTTCATGTTCACCTTACAAACTTTGTGTGGGTTTCTTCTGGGTACCAGGGCGTGTCCTGCCCTAGTCCACAGTCTGTAATGTAAATGGTTCATACTGTCTGTCTGTGTACACCCAGGCCCGTACCCAGAAATAAATTTCGCAACACTACCACTGACAGGGGTGCAGGTCCGTTTTCACCAACAGGATGGGAGGCGCCAGCTCTCTCTTATTTCACTATTTGGCTATGTACCTCGTGTGTGTGTGTTTGTGTGTGTTTGTGTGTGTGTGTCCTGTGATGGACTGGTTGTCATGAGCTGCTTGTCTGATCCTCCATTGTGCCACGCCCCCTTGTTACCTCATGTGGAATCCCAGTGTTCTCAGCTGTGTCTAATTGTTGTTAATAGATTCTATGCATTTAGTGTTTCCATGTCTGTCTTACCCCTGTCCGGTCATTAACGTCTGTATGCATTTCAGCTCTGTCTTTTGATGTTTCCCAAAATAAAACCCGTTTACCCGACTTGTCGTGTTCTGCTCCTGTTTCGCCATCCTGAACGTGACACTGGTAAACATATCCATGTTATGTGCCTTCCCTCTGCTTCCTGGGATAGGGCACCAGACACTGCATTACTCTGCACTAGATAATCCCTATGAAAGATGGACCTATTCTGTATGCAGTAATCATAACAATAATGTAATTTAAAGCCAAATTTTAAATGCGTTTTTATTGGTTCATTTTTAATTTAATTATTTTTCTTTCGTTATTTGTGCTATAGCGTTTGCAAATAAAAAAACAAATCTAGATGCTTTTTAACTAACAAGGAATCAGTGTCAACGTTGATTTAATTTGACACATGAAAGTTCCTGTTTCTGGTTCTGTTTACGCCAGCGAGTAATGTCACCTGTTGTCAAGTTCACGTGATGATAACCTCTTTCATTTACCTCAGGACATATGCATGAAGTGTCACTACGGGGATGTTTATTCAGAAGCTGCAACGTCTTCTTCAAAGGAAACTCAGTGGCAGTAAAACCTAGTCAGATTTATTTAAACCCTCAAAATATCACATATGCGGGTATCAAGGGAACAGAAAAATAATTGAAATTTACCTAAATGTCGACTTGAAATATCCTAGCAAGGTTATTTCAAAATTTAGCCGTTAGTTTATTTAAATAAACTGCCCCGAGAAATACGTATCTACTACAAATGTATGGTACTGGAATAGAAGAAAGCACAGTACCCACTATACATAATTTTGATTAATATTTTTGCTATACTTATATAATAATATAATACTGAATATTATATAATACTGAATATTTATTTTTTTCTTTACTGTGCATTGCTCTTTTTCTCAGTTGTCAGATAGATTTTGAATTATTATTCTATATGTATACTGCTAGGGGCGGTATGGTGGTGCAGTGCATAGCACTGTTGCCTCACACCTCTGGGACCTGGGTTTGAGTTTCCGCCTGGGTTCCACGTTTGTGGAGGTTGCGTGTTCTCCCTGTGTTGTTGTGGGGTTTCCTCCGGGTACTCCGGTTTCCCCCCAGGGTTCAAAAACAGCTGAGGCTGATTGGAGTTGCTAAATTGCCCGTAGGTGTGCCTGTGTGTGTGAATGGTGTGTGGGTGTGCCCTGCAATGGGCTGGCCCCCAGTCCAGGGTTGTTCCCTGCCTCGTGCCCATTGCTTCTGGGTAGGCTCCAGACCCCCCGTGACCCAGTAGGATAAGCCGGTATAGATAATGGATGGATGGATGTATACTGCTAATTTGTTTGTATCAATAGCACATGATATTTTCTTTACATGTTGCCGTTTGATACTGAACATTGTATTAGGTTACTTGATGGGAAAAATGGACACTCTTTAGGAACCTGAGTTGTGGCTGTGGATGCTGCTTGACAGTGTTACTTCCAAGACTGCTAGAGCATTCATGCCTGTTGTACATTTATTGTATCCCGTTTTGCTGTATATTGTTCTCTGTCACCTTATTTTCTTGCTACTGCTCTGTGTCACAGAAACAAGAAACTCACAAAGTGACAAGGCATGCACCTAAAGGGTCGTGACCTGAAGAATAAGGGATCAAATGAAATGAAATGGTGAGACTGTAGCTCAAGAGAGAGACCAGATGGATGAAATTGTGAGAGTTTAGCAGGCTAAAGTACATAATGGCTAATTGATTATACGGGTATGTACCCAGGAACCCAAATAGTTCATGTATTATTCTGTTGAGGGTGATCATGAGTGTCTGAGAGTAAAATTCTGTCCCTTTTCATGTTTCTCATGAGGTTATTTTCAGAGACGTTTTGTCCAAATGTCAGTGTCTGTGGCTGCAAAGGTGAAAATAATAGTCCTTCTGGTTGCCTGACGTGAGTAACCGGCATCAGCTAGAGGAGTTCATGCTGTCTCTTGGGTTCATTGTGCTGTAAAATGTTCCGAATGGCAAGTAATTGCAATCGACCGTTTTTTTCCACATTTCCGATCTATTGACTGGTTTGTGTTATTGGTGGTTTGATGCCAAAAAAAAGTTTCCACCAACATTACACACCATTATATTTTATTCCCAGTAGGAGAAATCATCTATCAATGGGCTCATTGAAGATTTAAATGTAGTCAGGCATACATATTGAAACAAAATCGTCCCATAAACCATGAAGTGATTCTGATTGTTCATTTAAGTGTGAAAGGAAGATGTAACACATTTCAGGCTGACTGATCATAATTTCAAGTTTTTATTTGTACTGACGGTTCTTGTAGTTTGTAAAATTGTTGCTTGCTTGTTCTTTATAATAAGGCTGGAGTCTATTTCGGGAAGAACAGGGAAGGATGCTAGTTGACACAGACACATACACTAAAGCCAACTCAGAGATACTGATTCACCTAACCCCAGATGGCAAAGGGAAATATAGCACCCAGGGGCATCCTGCATGGGCAACAGGAAGGACATGCAACCTCTGAACAGAGAACATGGACAGGTAGGGAACCCACAACACTGGTCATGTGAGGCTACAGACACTAGGTATGTAACGAGTCTCCAAATCCATGGTTTGATTCAAGACTTGGTTTTTGTTTACACATTTTTTTGGGGGGGTGGATAGGAAAAAGTGTAGGAAAGATGTCTGGGATTTATTAATCACCAACAATTTGAACACTAAAAAGGCTTATTATTCATCTTGAGCTAATAAAACTAGCCTAGCTATAGCTTTTACCGGAGGTATGATCACTCGACTATGATTGGACCAAAATAATCACGAAACACACTCAATTGCAAGACAGTAAAATATATGCAATGTGTACAATTTACAAAATATATTTCTTGCACTACCTTTAAATAGAATAACAATTTTGTGTTTTGCATGTGTTATAGTGTTAATTGTGAAATGAAAAATGAGCTTGTAATGTTAGTGACAGGAGGAAATGGTTACCGGTTTCATGGTAAACCACAGTAAAATTCTTGACGTGATTATCGAGCTTTGAAAAACTCACATTACTACTGTCCAACATCAACCAAAGTTAATGGCAGCCCCCCAGACGCAAGTGCGTAGGCAGAGCATACAGTGAGTTTCTTTTGTGTCATTGAAAATGCAGCGGAAGGCAGTGGATATTTTTAATGTTAATGCACATTTGATACAGTTTTCATATGTTTACATTAGGTGTTGGCTATCTTATTATTTTAATGTTTATGCTATCAAAAAGTGCATAATGCTACTAATTTTATTTGTGGTTTTCCAAATAAAACTTGGTGAAATTATTTCAGTTTGTGTGTCAGTACTTTGAATAGTTTCAGCACATTTTAACAATACTGATATAATATTGGTATCTGTGACAATTTTGGTCATGTAATCATGATATACAATTTTCATATTTGCGCCGGATATCATGGTTCCGTCTTCTGGAACCGCGATATGAAATGTTTGTGAATGTTTGCATCACAGGTTTCGGTTGCAGAACCGTAACACCCTACAAAGGCATAAAAATGGAGTGTACTGCGGATGTGACGTGAGTCCATTGTAAAGCACACACAAGCTGAGAGCATCCAAATTCTGTACACGCTAAGCACAGCCTGGATCCAAACTCCCTACCCTGGGGGGGAAAGGAGGATAGCGCTCCCCACAAAGCCAGTGTCCCACCTCCAGAAGCATTTCATTCTGATTTATAAACAGTTATTTAAACACCAAGTGCTGAATAATGGCTATTTACCAAAATAAAAATAAGAGCTTAACGAGTGATATTTTTAATCCCCTCAGAGGTCTTAATTTTTCATTTAGTTATGACAGATATTTAATTGTTTTTACTCTTTTTTTTTTAGCCAGCTTGGTGCCATTTTCTAAGTTGTCCCTATGGCAATTACCAGTATGAATTATGCAAACACTTTTTCCTGACCAGAGTGAGATATTTGCAGTAGCCCCCTTGTGATAAATAATATATCATATCTGGTAGCTTTCCCACAGTGTTTGTGGATAGACTGAAGCAGGAAGAATGTAGGTATTGAATCTGGTTCCCAGGATTGACACTATATATATTAGACAAATGCTTCTTTGCCTTCATAGCTTTCATTATCGCATCTTAAAATGCATCTCCTCTCAGAAATGTACAGTGCAACACCTCAGGAAGTTATATAAAGGTGAGTAAATATAATCCTTTTTTGTTACTCATCATGTGAGTTAAATGCCTTAATAATAAAAACTCCTACAGTAAAGCCCGCTCTGTTACTTATCACTGAAAGGAATGTCACTTAAAATTAGTGTCAGTGTCAATGCATGGTAGTGGGCAAGTGAATTTCTTACCAGCCCCAAGTACTTTCCCTCCAAATAATAATTACTGCTTAGCCTGACAGCTCCCAGGGATTAGGAATATATCGTTGCTGGAAAGAGTAGATGTGTCCAGCCTTGGTATCTGCCATACCAATTTCACAGATCGTATGGGGGGAGGGGGGGAACAGCCACATCATCTCTAAGATGTCGGTTTCCATAGCAGTAATGGACGATGGATGTATGTACCCAATACAGACAATTAAAGAAGTTCATTTATCGCTCATGCAGTTTGGAAATTGTG
>JAODUD010000026.1:17709620-17742665 GCA_026784285.1 Stomatorhinus walkeri
AATGGACGATGGATGTATGTACCCAATACAGACAATTAAAGAAGTTCATTTATCGCTCATGCAGTTTGGAAATTGTGGACATCACTGCGTTCTGGTGTATCCCTAGCTAGCAGTTTGTAAAATGACAACTTGCCGACATGACAGGCTAACTTTCTTTTTGTATGGAATAACTTCTGATGTATGAATAGAAATCTAATAAAAACAGTCTTTGTCAGGAAATTGCTTCCTTGTCTAAGCTCTCTGAGATTACCAGACAGAAGCGTAATTTCTCACAAATGTAATGTAATCGTTTTGTACTGAATGTATTGAAGAACTAAGTTCTGTAATATTAAAAGGCTTCTCTAAAATGGCCTAGAAATAAATACCTGGATGAAATGAATCTGTAGAAGGTTCCTAAAAATACGAGGTGAAAAAAAAACTTCATTTGAGTGACATAGACATCACTGGCAGTATTTCAGTTTTTGACAAAGCAGTTATATAAAGGTACATGCTTTATTACATACTGCACAACACTGACGATATGTTACAAGGCAGCATAATTTTTTTGTGTAGTGGCTATATATTTGCCATTACAGGACTGTAAAATTTATGCTCACAAAAAGTATAAGTGAGAGAACAGTACAGTTTTCCTTTAAATGCTTGCTGTTTTGCAGTTTTTTTTTTATCGTACCACCAAGAGTGTAGCCTAATGATCTCTTCTGGATGACGAGTCCTGCTGCAGCACTCCAGTAAGACCGCTGGCTCCCCCCGCATCACAGAGGCGTGCTCCTGGGGGGCGTCTGGACTGTCAGTGTACTGCTTCCTCTGCAAGGTCTTTCCTCCTGCGTCCTGCCACTGGCCCAGTATCACTGTATCTTCCAGTTTTGTTGATAAATGGCTGACCCACACTGTCTACCACGGCACACAGAACAACTCCCCATATTTTCAAAAATCTTTGGGGTGGAGGGGGTTCAAATGTTTGGGTGAGATTTTTATAATGGGATAAGTTTGAGTTCAGGATGTGATTTGTAATGTTTTACAAATGACTCTCCATGAAGATGGATGAGAAAATACCTGGGTCATGGTGTCACCGGGACAAAGATGGTGAGACTCATAAATATATCACAGAATAAGATCATAGAAAATCATTGCTACCAAGCATATTATCCATCCAGGATCACAGGAACCCTGTAGGCCAGGGGTGCCCAACTCCAGTCCTGGGGGGCCAGAGCCCTGCACATTTTTGGGTTTCCCCTCATTGATTCAACTCCTTGTGCTAATTACCGCACAGCACTTGAGCTGAATCATTTATGGTGGAACAGGGAAAGAGCGAAGCTACACAGGACTCCCCCCCCCAGGACTGGAGTTGGGTACCCCTGCTGTAGGGTATCCCAAGAAGAACAGAGCATAAGGCAAACTCAGTATGGGCATTCTACAGAGGCCACTTTACAGAGATGGACATTTCAGGCCCAGAAAGTAAAAATCCAGACCAAGATCTTGCACGATTAATCTAGCAGCTGAGTACTCTGTGTCTGTGACTCTTTATGCTCAAATGATTGATTGAAACAAAATCTTGGACTGAAGTTTTACTTTCGGGACCAGAAATTTCCACCTCTGCCAGTTTGCCTGACTAGCATGTCTTTAGACTGTGTGAGGAACCTGGAGTGCCCAGTGGAAACACACGCCAATAAGAAAACAATGAAAACTCCACACAATCACATAGCTTGGGGCAGAATCTGAGGCTCAGTTCTGTTGGTGTGAGGCTGACCAGTGTATCCACCATACCAGAGCCTTCAGAAAACATAATTCATAATTCTGAAGAAAATGTATTTTATATATAGTGGAAAGTGTACTTTTTTTGTAGGCTAGCATGGTGCTGTCTTTATGCTAATCGTTCGTAGCAGCTTCACTGTCACAGAAGGCAAACAGATGTAGGCTTGAGGCGATGAAGGAAACTGCTCAGGATAAGACAGATGAGGGTCAAATAACTTACTCGCGCCTAGCTGGGCTTTATTTTTTCATACTTGGTTGCTGAGCTGTGATTCCAGGTTAACGTCTCCAACACCCACTAGACTTGGCCCTGCATTAAATCCTCCGGGTGCTTAAAGGATTAAAAGGCGTGTCGCTTAAACAGAACGTGCGAGACCCAGAATCCCATCCAGGCCTTGTTATTTTAAACAAACCAATAATTGAGATCTCCTGAGCGTGTTGGTACGTTTGATCAAATCCGATTGCCAAGCTCTCATATGGGACTCTTAAAAAAAAAAGCCTTAAATTAATGGTAACATGGAGTCTGGTAATGCACTGAACTAATTTTGCTTTACATTGGCGAGTTTCTATCTTGATGCAGCAAGCCCTGGGGTACTGAGAGCTCAGACATGATCTGTGGCCAGAGAACGTGCACATCGCAGTCTCAGGTATCTACATATGGGCACATATGCTCCCATGCAACTAAGTGGTCCCCATCTACTCTCAGCATCCCCATCTACTCTCAGCATCCCATCCTTAAATTTATAGCACCTTCGGCTCCCGATCTGTGGAGAATCTGCCCGTTTCTTTGTCGGCCAACCGCTTTGCTATGCCTCATTCCGGTGACCTCCTCAGACCTCCAGCTGTCCCTACAGGCTGCCCGATGTCCCCATCCCAGCAGATGCCTATGTAAATGAAGGCTCGTTAGAGAGCCCATTTAAGTGACGTCCACCACAGCTATCCGCTATCCTCCGCAACTTCGGCTCCAGTCGGGATGACAAGTGGCTCAGTGTTCCCTGCCAGATGTGACGTTGGTTGCACGCCCGGTCTCACCCTCACCAGTATTCTCCACAAAGCATAACAAAAGGAACTTGTATTGTCATTTTCTTTTTCGCAATTTGTTGTTCCTTCACATAATTTCAAAATCAATCCTCCTGGCAGCAGAAATTCAAGGGAATCAACTCAAAAGCTGTCCCAAGCAGCCTTGGCTGCTTAATTCTGCATGATAGCCCCGAGTTTAAATTTATTCGTAGCTACAAGAGGTTATGTACCCACTACAGGCACGGGCAAATTTTCATTATGCAAAATCCTTATCTGCATGACTTCTACAACTTCAGTACAATTTAACAATTTTGCAGAGCCCCCACATGTGATCCTTATAGCTAATGCTACCAGTAAACTGTTTGGGTGCCTTTTACTTACCATATTACATACATTACACATAGTGTGCAAAATGAAATGCCTGATCATATAGTCAGGGATGGTGCATTTCAGTACGATAAAGTTAAATTGTCGTACATGCAATATGTACTGCTTATGAATTTAATCTTTAATCTTGTTAATGATGGTGATACAAGATATTTAATTAAAAAATAAATTGTATTAGAAGTACTTCTTTGTTATATAAATTTTGCATATTTTTGATTGCTTTGGTATGCTTATTTTTAATAATATTATTTTAATATTTAAATTAAAATGATGAAATATTTTAGTATATCTATATTTACTGAAATTGCATAATATATTATGGAGGCTGTAGGCCCCCATAACCCTGAGAGGGATTAGCAGTTATAATGGATGGATGGATGGATGGATGGATGGATGATATGCTATTGAATATTGTTTGGTAACAATGATATTCTATGATCTTAGTCTGTGGTATTAGTTTCATAACCATTGTTCTGCATGGTGACACCACAATCCACATATTTTCTCACTTGTTTTCCATGGAGGGTCAATTGCAAAACATTACAAATCACAGTTTTAGCATAAACTTACTTCATTATAAAAACCTCACTCCAGCCAACAAAGCCAATGGTAGCCATTTATTACAGAATCACCCTAATTGTGTAACTCCATGTCTCAGTGTCATAAAATTGTGTCCCATCCATAGTCAGCAAGTATTTGTTATTACGACGTATTGCTCTTGGGTGTTGCTTTGATAAAAAAAAAAAAGAAAAAAAAACTCTGTATATGATGGTCAGCTTATAATATAGTGTTCCGATACTATCAATATGACCATTAAAATATCATAAACCTTCGTCATATCTCTTAAAAAAAGAAACTGTTACGTTTTAATGGACATTTTAATGTGATGTCGCCAGTGGGGGGAAAGGAAGTCAACGGAAGAGCCAGCAGGTGGAGGAGAAAGATGCTGTACGAATTGAACTGAGCGTCTCGGCGCTCGCATCGGCACTGCGCAGTGCAGCTGGTAACGGCATCGCGGAGCGTACTCCGCTCTGAAACCCCGAGGAGGGAAGACTTCACCAGGGAGACTCTCTCTTCTGCCTACGGGGAATAAAACAAACAAAATATATAAAGGTGGAAGAAAGAGCCCCTCCCGTCACAAAGTGGTGGTGGAGAACGGGACTCAGCTGCCTTCGATCGCTCTCCGTCAGCGAGCGGAACAGCATGCTTCAGATCTTTCGCCTCTGCCTGCCTTCCGCGGCGCTCAAGACGGAATCTTTTGTAGGCTGAACCTGGCTTTTTCTGGGTTTTTTTCCGGGATGAATTGAGTGACAAATCCCCCTTCCGAGTTCCCCAGTAAGGGCTTGCATGGGAGATGAACGTGGCCGGGAATCAGCCAGCTGAAGTCATTGAGCGACCAGTCAGCCTCCCAGTGCCAACTTGGGCAAGTAGAAGCCTTATTTCACTTTTCCTACAGCTGCGAAGGAGGGAGAGACTGAAAGGAGATTTTTTTTTCTTTTTTTCGGGGGGCGGGGGCTTTAAAAGGTGAAGTGGAATTTATTAGAATTTTTTTTTTATTAGAAAATAGATTCAGAAAGTGCAGCTGAGGTTTACCAAGAAAAGTTGATAATGGTATAATTGATGTATAATTTAGGATATATAGGGGATTTACAGTAGTAGTAGCAGTAATACTACTATACTAATACTACTATTAGCCCTGATTAGTACTACTACTACTAATTATTATTATTATTCTTAAATCTGTTTTATTTATAGTTTAAAATTAAACATCTGCATATTCCTGGTATTAATCTTGGCCTTTGTAGGATATTTATATTCATATAATATATGCATATATTTCAGTGCTTCTTTGTAGTTCAATAGTTGCCATCAGGTAACCTGTCAGTAGAGCATGTGTATGTTTCTGTAGGGTGTCAATTTAGACTTCACACGGTTTATATGTTGCATATTATTTATGTATGTGAGGCACATATTGCAGCATAGGATAGGGCTTCAGATTTTATGTAGCAAGAGAATTATTGAATCGAAATAAAGTCAATAGTCGAATTTCCTTGTGACCTTGCAGAAGGCACTGGGATCTTTGGCCACAGGGAAGTTGCACATATTGAATATGTAAAAGGTAGAGAAGCTTTCCTCCATACACGATTTAGACATGCTCTTAATGCAAATCTCTCCAAGTAGGGATTCAAACTTTCCAGCTTGGGTCGATTCTCTGGGCGAAATCTGCATCGATTTTCAGTGTCTAGTGAAAAGTTGAACATAATGAATGTGCAACATCTATGGAAAAGCTCTCTCCATATAAGATTTGGGTGTGTTCTAAATTCAAGTGCATTGTTCTATAAAGGAGAACCCCTACAACTTTGCAGTTGCAGCTCATTCTGTGCAAGGTGCTTTGTTCTGAAAGAGCTGCCCCTTTGCCGTGCTCATCTCGCTCATGCTACAGCCGTAGTACTGTACACATCACTGATTTCACCAAGACGTACGATACATCATTAATATGACTGCAAATGCAGTTAAACTACACGTCTCTCACAATTCCAACATACACAGCCTCAAAATTCTGAAATAATGCTTATCTCATGAGCATCTTTTTTCAACTTATCATCAGATTCTTTGTCTTTAAATCGGTACGACATTGCCTTTCATTGAGTAAATATTCAATAGTTTTAACTCCTCTTACTGTCATACTTGACAAGGTTACGCATCCTTATAAAAAGGAAGAATGTGGTGAACAGCTTCGTGATTTGGGGCCACATTCTATCCAGGGATTTTCGTCTTTCGTGAAAATACCAAGATGCAGATTTGAGTATTTTCAAGTAAAATTAGCAAAGTTATCCAAATGACAGAGTATAAATGCTCAACCTGCTCCTTGCAGATAGAACATGTGGAGGATGGAGATGGAAAGAGATACAAAGCAGAGGAAGTAATGCAGTGCTTAGTAATTTACTGACTTCAGTACTGTCAGTAAACAAAACATTAAACAGGAAAACTACACTCAGTCACAGGAAAAATTAAACCTTTTCTTCTTATATTGTTTCCTGGATATATTGTCACTGCGTAGAACAAAATACAAATCAGCCCATACGACATAAGACTGCAAACTAAAATGTAACATGTCCAGTCCATTTTAATCATCCTTTTAATTACCTCAGAGCACACAGATGTGTGGATGTCTGGTTTGTTTTCTCTGTAATAGAGTCACATCAGCGAAGGCCTGTAACATACCGGAAGACGCAAAATCAGTAGCTTTTGGAATATATCTTGGAATAAGATATTAGGGTGTAGGGACAGTTAATGGTATTTAATTTCAGATATTTGTACTTTAATGATTATATTTGAAAAACAGACATTTTAATTTACTTAGGGTGCTCTGTTGATATATTGGATTTTAGTAAAGTTTCTGCAAACCAGCAACCATTTTTTATAGTATCTCTTCACAAAGTGGTTAATATACAATTTAATGTCCTGTTAATTACAGGTAGCTTCATATATAATCATGAACTAGCCGCATATGAACTATATAAGGATAAAGATCAGAGATTAATCATATATGTAAAACATATTAAATTCCTCTTTCCTTTCTAGTGTAGTGACCTGAAAAGATGTGCTGGCATTAACTTGGGTGATTAATAGTGTCGCCCAGCTAACATGTATAAAAAATGAGTTTATTTGGTAAGTCTGCAGTAGTTTCAGTTGAAGTTGTCTGGCTAGGTAGCTTGAAAGGACGGACAGAAGAGAATTCTGAAATATAGTCTGGCTAAATTTGCACTGTGAGGTATATAAAATATGCTCTGCTCTTTGGGCTGTTTTGTTCTAGAGAGCTCCACTCCCCAGCAGCAGTGCTCCTTAATTCTGTAGAGCCGTTATTAGTCTCTTGAGCGAGGCCGGATGCCTTTAACGTCTGTCACAACGCTAAGCTCCTGTCAGTTTTGTCACTGTCTAGCTGCATTCCTTAAACATCAATCACTTGGTCCTACGGCTCCGTGCGCTATATGTTAAATCATTCATTTCAATTACTTTATCTTGTTGGCTTTCCAAAGCCGTGTGGACGAATGCGAGAGGCATGCATATAGTAGGAAATGCAGCTTAACAAAGTTGATTAAGGCACATATTTCGGCGGACAATGGATGCTAAATGTCTGTGGATACTATTGCGTGTTGTATACAAAAATTATAAACGTCATGTAGTAAATGACTTGTGCAACAAATTACCCTCAACATCCTATGAGAATCCAGAATTCATGCATATCTTCAGGGATGAGATGTGGGTATAAAACACAGCCTCACTACTAACATGACTGTGCAAATTTTCTTCTGTTCTTATCCCCTAAAGGGATTTTATCCCTCATAATTATCAACTTTGACAAATTCAGCGAGGACACCCAAGGTTTCATCATCAAAGCGCACTGTTATTTTTTTTTCCTGTAGAATTTTCTGTAACAACTGTAATGAAATCATCTTGATCTAATTTTTAGTCAATTAGAGCTGGGTGTTTGACTGATTAAATGTTGGATTTTATTATTTGTTTAACTGCTGGATTCCTTCACATTATTGTAGGGGAAACAGCTGCTCTTTTCTAAGCGTCCATTTGGGGAGGTTTCACTGGTTTTATAGGATTTTCCAGTTTGAGTAGGAAGGTTAATTAATTAAAATTTTCTCAAGCACAGCAGTTTTGTTATAGCAAGTGACTCCACTGCTGTATATGGTGAATATACAGTGCACTATGGGCATTTCAGTATTTGGTAGTAATACGATATTATCTAAGAAAGTCAAAAAGATAACAATGCTGCGTTCATCTAATATAGCCTACAGCTATAGCTTAAAAATGTCATACCGTATTTAGCCGCTAAATTCTGCCATTTAGAATGAACGAACCTTGACACCCAGAAGACCATTTTCACATCTACATGCTCTAAGTTAGACGAACAACCATTTAGGGTGAACGATCACACTCTCACTCATTTCCACAAAATGGAATGAAATGAAAATGTAAATCACACTTAGCTTTGCTGAATACAGCAACAAAATAGATTCATAATTGAGTAAAGGCGTGCCTGACCTTTGCATTTTCGTGACAGGGACTGTCTTTGTCTGAATTTTATTTCTTCTCTAATTGTTTATGCTAAATGTCTCACTTCCATCTGTTTTTGCAGTCTGACAGTTTTTTTCCTGCAATTTACAGCTTAATTGTTTTTCTTCTGTTAAAAATGGCAAGTCAGTCATTGACTGTTCTGAATATTTTTGAGATATTTTGGATCTACTAGACCATTGTAATTCACAGTATTACTTAAACTTGCTCAGATTCAACTGATGTGAACTGGACCTTCACGCAAATCCAGCTCTCAAAAATCATGCAACTATTGAATGTCATTGCCTTCCAAGGTTAATAATTTTCAGTACTTGGAGATATTCAGAGAGATCGGATCTGTCATTGTGTGGCTTCATTGACTCTTATTCAGCCACATCAATACTACTTACGTACTGTAATTTGTTCCTTTTTGTATACTTCAGCTCATCTGGTTGAGTCTATCAGATACAATAACGTGTCAAATCTGTCTTTGACTGTGAACTGTGACTCCGGACATCATTTGAAGGGGCGGCACACCCTCATCAAGCATACGTTGAGGTTTCAGTCTTAAAAGACTTGCTGCTACTTGATTCACAGATAAGACAGTGCCTCTTGGGTCAATCGATTCATTACCTCAGGCTTGAATGAAGAGCAAGTACTTAAATCCTTGCCTAAGCTTTCTGGAAATCCTGGGTTCTTTGCTGTACCTGCAAGCGATGTAGACACTAATAATTACTGTGAGAGCAAAACGTTCATCTATCCATAACTGCTTGTCCTATGCAGGTTCGAAGGGATCCAGAGCCTATGCCTAAAGCTCCTGGCCCAGAAGAACGTAGGAGGGGGGGGGGGGAACAGCAAGACAGAGAGAAATCCCCACGATGACACTGGGAGAACATGCAAACTCCACACACAAGCCAAGGCAGCGACTTGAAATCTGGACTCCAGACATGTGGGGGAACCGTGTTAACTAATTCACTACCACTCTACCCCCAAGAGCAAAACAAATAAAATATTCCATAGGCCGGGCAGCTCACCTCAGATATCTGAATATATTATTAAATCAGGAATTTTATTTTGATCATTCTCTCCATATTTTACTTGATAAACTATCTTTTACGCTGCTTATTTAACATGGGGGTGGGTGGCTATCTCCGGCCCCACAGAGTAGGGAGCACCGTAAATGGGAGGCCAGTGCATTGTAGGGCACAGACAAACTCTCCGAGGAAACCAGCACAGACACAAGGAGGTCCTGCGAGTGCTACAAGCACGGCGTAAGGCGGAGGGATCGAATTAGAAAAACTAGAATGTAGAAGGCTACATTCTGAACCACCCAGTTCCAGATGTGTCCTTCTGTATTTACCAGAGAGATTTCACTGGAGCTGGGATGACCATTTTGGCTTATGGCCATTGACAATAATGTCGGTAAAACGCTAAAGTTGGCCACTGACGGTGTTATGCTTCCTGTTGCCCTGCATACTGGGTTAGAGTTACGCTCTAATAGCTTTCAATTCTGCTTCGGCATTCCCTCCTGTTACCGCTGTTGGCACAGTACCCAGTTGCTCCCCGTCCAAACTTTTTCATTCACCTAGTAAATAAACATATAAATAAGGAGCCAAGCTAAATGGAGTTTCCCTATTCGAACTGAGGCACCAAGAGCGCTCGGCCTAATACAGGCGCTTATCACAGCTTTTCTCCTGCAGTGTAAGGGGTCATTTTTTATTCATGGGTATTTTAGTTGCGTGAGGAGTACTGGACGTGGAATAAAGCACAACACAGAGTTTGAAAAGCTGATGTTTGGCTAGAGTACGGAGGAGCAAAAAATTTTCAAGCAAAACAATATTTTATGAACTTTTATATATGTGTATATGTGATAAAAACCTTAGGGTATTTTCCCATAGAAATGAATTGAGAGTCCCCACAAATATATAATTACAAACCTGTGTGTATACGTGTGTGTGCGCGCATGTGTGTATGTGTGTGCCCCATGAGAAACTGACATTCTTCAGTCCCAGGCTAACTTCAACACTGGAGAAGAAGTTATAGAAGATGGAGGGATAAAACATAGATATTTTGAATTAAAGTTTAAACGAGGGGTTAGCATGCGTCAGTGGGGTGCACTGCTTCCTCACACCTCCAGGACTGGGAGCCCCCAGTCTGCACCTGTGGATTTTGCACATTCCTTCCAGGTTCTGCGGCTGTCTATCTGCAGTCCAAAAACATGCAGTGATGTTAACTGGTGACTATAAATTGCCTGAGCTTAGGCCCTGAGATGGACGGGCATCTAGGGTGCGGCCTCGTGCCTCCTGGGAAAGACACCGGGACCTTCCGTGACAGGGACCAGGATAAGTGGTTGGAAGATGGATACTTATTTATTGTGAACCTGCATGAGTGATTGCATGCAGATGAGGCATATTTATATGCCGGACATTACCTACAAAGCACAATTCACGGGGGAAAAAAAAACTAAACAAAGTACAGGGCTGGCAGTAGCCAATGTGACAGTGTACAGCTCTGACACTGGACCTGCTGAAATGCTCTGGGTCCATCTCTCAGTGTTTATTACTGGAAGGCAGGATTCACTCGTCTTGCTTTGAGGTATACTCTTAAATTCAGACATGAAGCTTCAGCATCATGGATTTGAGAGTATACGTGCTGCGTGTAAATGTTACTCTGAGCTTGAGGACAACAGCTTCTATAACCTCTGGCTAAAGAGAAAAAAAATAGTCTCCAGAAAGAATTCTTTTAGCAACACCGTCCAAACTCCTGATGTGCTTAGTATCTTAGTTCAGATTCAATTAGACATAAACTTGCAAGGAACGAGCCATAATGTTGGATCTCGGACAGCAAACCACCAGCAGGTATGGGTGCACTGTTTGTGCAACAATACAGACAAAATCGATACCCCTAAAGGTGTAATACTGTATTATACTAGCTCGACAGAAGTGCTAAAATTACATATAACTACCAAAATGAGCAGTAGCAGTGTTAACACTGAATTTATTTGAGACCCGCAAACTTAAATATACAGATTCTAAAATTACGCAATCAATGACACTATTGTTAATATAAAACTATTATGGAATAAATGTATAGAAATTCCGTTTTTAACTTATTTGCAATCAGACAATAAATTAATACATGCTACTTTTCCCAGTGGGTATGATGGCTATGAATTGTATATGAATATGAAAAATATGCAGGTTTTCTCTTAGATATGTCATGCTGAACTAACATATCCTCGTTTTGGCCTTGAGGCTGTAAAGAAAAGCATCATTTCGTCTTTGAAACTACCCGTTGATAGATTCATTGCCGATGATAAAACAACGTTTGCCCACATACTTCCTGCGCTTAAAAAATCCGCCCAAAGGATTATTATTACTTCATTTTATCGAGCGTATATATTTGAAACTTGTCCGGCTCCCTGCTTTGAAAGTGCTCGCAGGCTGCCCTGTTTCGGTTACAAACTTAATTACACCCGACAGAGTAGGACTGTCAGAGGACTTGGAGCTGTGGCCATCGATCAGCCTTAATGTAAAAACGAGCTAGTCTTCCTAGGCTTTCCTTTATCTGGTCGCAAGCCCCCCCCCCAACCAACCAAGCCATTTAACATCGCTTTGCATGGACCTGAGCTTATAATGCAATCCCGACCCCGTAAATGATTCTTCAGTTATTCCAGAAATCAGACAGATGATATTGTATTAATCCTGTCCTGATGTGTTTACTTTCCCAATAAAGCTACTCAGCTCTGCTTCATTACCCCTTACCTACAGCCCCTCTTTCATTTCCATTCAGATGCGAGGCAGGTAGGAATTTTAATGTCAGGTCCTGCATTTTAATCTGGACTAACCCACTAGAGTTTGCCTTTTTCGGGAGCATCGCAACTTATCTTTTCTTGCTGTGGATGCAGAGTTCTTTTCCCGCTGCTGACGATATCTGCAATCGTGGTTATTCGGTATTCATTATCATTCACTGAATTAATTAATAGTATCGAATTAATGTTGATGCTAAATTGATGCCGTTTCAGATGTCTGCCGATGATTGACTCAACTGGCAATTATATATGTATAATTAAGTTTGTCTCATGACCAGTTATGTACGTATGAGGTGTCCACCATGCATTTATTTTCAACAGAAGCTTATCTCAGTCTTGGCGATTCTGAGACAGGCAGGAAAAGATTTCTGGGAAATGGATGGGCATGGATTCCTCACCATGCTCTCTCATGACAGCCATAAACACCTTCTTGAACTAAACGCAATTTAGTGATTATATTGTGTACCACATTAAGGCAGGGGGTGCTAAAATTGTTTGAGTTTACTGGCATAGGACTGCAGCTGACCTGAAAATCCCAGGATATCACACCTTATTCAGGAAGCGAGACTAAGTTGTAAATTTGAATTCAGATTAAAGCAATCACCAGAACGTAAACTTTGAGCCCCCGATGTCATTCCTCTTATCTGTAACCATTTAAGTATTAATTAAAGTGCTAAGTGTTAAATGAAAAAAAGAATCTTATTCAGGATCAGTATATCTCCTCCAGTGTTAAATACCTGATAAAATCGTTATTGAATATCGTACTACCTGGACATACAAGAAATGTAAAAGCCGACAGGCAATTCTTGTAATGTTGTTTTAATGCTGCATCCGGTGTGTGTGTTTGCAAAGTTTGCATGCTCTGTCTATGTTGCACGGGTTCTTTTGTAGTCCACAGGCATGTGGTTAGGCTATCTGTTTGCTGATTGCTTATAATGCATTGAAGCATATGTATTTGTGTGTGTGTGTGTGTGTGTATATATATATATATACTCTACAATGGACTGGCCTTGGGCCCTGGGGGCCACTAGAGGTTTTGGGCCCCATGAAATCATAACATTTTGAGCCCCCCCCCCACCTCAGATCAATCCAATTATGTTCCATTTTTTTGGGCCACCGTCACTTAGGGGCAGAAGGAATCGTCTGAACTTGCCCACACTTCACAGCCCCCCCTGCATGTGCCGTGTGCTGCGTGGGATGGCTGGACATTTTTCGGTGGCATTTGAATTGAAGTTCTATTTGATTCACTACTGACATTTCATATGTTCTAAGACCTAAAAATAAAGGAAAAGAAAGTTGCTATAAACCTTCATGGTTTCCCAGAGTTACCAATGCATGAGTGACCTCCCACCCCATCTCTGCTTCCCTCGTTATTATATTGAAATGAGAGATGACGGTCCCACAGCATATGCAGGATGGGATCCTTCCAGAATGTTCCAGCCGGACAAGCATGCGACAAACGACAAACACACCTTGCATTACTACGTTTCCCTGTTTCTTTTTGAATATTGTATTTTTTCTGTCACTCTGCAGGAGAGTGTGATTTCTGGGGCCTTTGACAAAATGTCAGCTTGCCCCCCCCCCCCCCACATTGTGTTATTATAGTTTGGATTTTTATTTTTTAATTTTTATGTAATTTTCAATTTTCATTTGAAATCCAGTTTAGTGTTAGTTTTATATTAGTATTTTTATTTTGAACTTGTGTTTTGTTTTTTGTTACATATTTTACTTTTAGTTTAGGTTTGAGTAATTTACACTGAAAGTTGTAGAGTATGACATGTGTCTGCTCTTTAGACAATCCTACACGAATACACGGTGAACATTATGTACTAATGTCCTCAAAATGGACATTTTGCAGGTATTAATCACGCTAATTAAAGATAAACGAATCATCACCTTAGCTAAGTAGTAATAAAACAGGGTAATGGAAAGTATTTGATATTTGGTTTAATTTAATTTATTTTATTTTAGTTAGTTTTAGAAGCAGTATTTATAGATTTCATTTAGTTGAAATTGTTGTAGCAGGGTGGGTGGGGGGTGTCTGCACATTTTGCAACGTGGAGGGGCATTTTGTTGAGTGGGGGGCCCCAAAAGGTAGGTTTTGGGGCCCTTTTAAAGTGCTGGTGACCCTTATTCTGCCTGGGAATCCCCCCTCCCCAACACCCTTGCCTGTATGATTAGTGATGATTAAGTTTGGAAGTGTAATTACCTCCAATTAATTATAGGTGGATAAAAACTGAGAGATTGTTATGTGCTATGTGCTTCTCGTCCTATTTGTGCATTAATAAATCAAGGATCATTTAAACTTCTTTGGGCTTATTTTATAGACATGATGAGCATCAAAATTAGTCATTGGCGGGTTTTGGTGTTAAAAAAAACAAAAGCTAAATGTGTCCTTTTCAAATTGCTCAGTTAAAAAACATGTATTGACTTTCACAAACAGACTTCAAAGATGAAGAAGCACGGATTGGGCCCTCGATCCACAATGCCAGGCTTTCTGCCTGCTGCCCCGTGAGACGAATGAACAGCACACAGCGGGACTTGGGGCAGATGACTGGCTGGGTGGCTTTAGGCTGAGGTGCCACAGAAGGGCTGTAAAATGGAAAACAGGAAACAGGACCCAGGAAACAGGAAGTGGGGCTGAAATACATAAACAGGATAACTACAACAAGCTTAAAAACAAGGTGCCTGTTCCCCAACCCACCGGGGGCTTGCATCACAAAGCCAGTTGTCTTTCTTAGTTGGATAACTTGTCAGATTTAAGGTACCACAATTTAAATGGACTTTATATTTGTCTACTTACATTTAGCCCAGACTACCTTAAATCTGACCAGTTATCCGGCTAAGTTAGAAATCCTGATTCATGATACAGGTCCCAGCTCTGGCTAATTATGACTATGAACCCCTGAAACAAGATGCCAGCTAAAGAAGATGAAGAAACTCAAGATGGGATACGAGCCATCCAGAACCACAGGCCTGGAACACAAGAACCAGCACCATGAAACATGAATCAAGTGATGGTGCTGGCAACTCTGACTAAAACCCAGGAGAAACAGATACAAACCCCACAAACTTTACAGCCCACACACTGTTATCTGAACCAAATAAAACTCTGAGCCCCACCCTCCAAGAGGAAAGATGATGACTGAGCAGTAAGCATTGCTCAGTGCCAGGTCAAATTTAATTCAAAGCTAACTACCAATCACACAATCACACAATCACACAGACGGGACTCAATTACCTGATTACAAGGCTGTGACAGTTTTTTCATAATGGTGTGGTGATAATAATAATAATTGTAATAATAATGACAGGATGCATTGCTAATGTGGTCTGGTCTCAAGCACATATCCTATGTACTTTCTGTTTAATACTTTTCTTGTCAAAAGTTGTCATTTGAAGTATTGATCATTTGATCATCAGACAGTGTTTCACTATGGTGCACATCTACTGGTATCTTCAAATAAAAAGATCACCGAGCTAAATATTAAACTGAAATTTAACTACAAGGAAAACCCCATTAATCGAAATAAACAATCCAAGGATTTACTTATATGTAAGGATCGTCATAAATCCACTTAATATTTAAATCAATGCTACATATTTTTTATCTTTTATCAACAGACCAAAACTGGAATAGCCTTGCTGTACAACGAAGATACCGATAATACCTGTGATATTCGTCTAAAGCTAACAAAAGAAGTATTAACCATACAAAAACAGGATGTGATCCGTATCGGCGGAGGCGAATCCCATTCAGATGTAAGTACCAGGACTTTACGTAATAGACCAAGCACACATGAAGCCACCTTCTGTTTTACACGGTGAATTGTTCTCTGCATTGTCAGATATTAAAATAGCAGGTAATTTACACTTATTCCTTTTTTCAAATGGTAATTTCTATATTGTGACCAGGGCAAGCATAGAGAAGTCGGGAATATAATAACAGAAAGCACTGCACAAAGACGTCAGGACTAACTCTCCAGAACTAAATGGAAGACTATCAGTGAACCAAAGGTCACACATTAAAGCTGGAAGGAAACGGACTAAGAGGTGTCTTGCTATCAGTTGTGCAAATATAGTGTAAATACATTTAGCATTAAATGATACAATGTATGATATAATGAAACAACCTAATGCTAGCTCCGCATGCTAAGTCTTGGCCATGTCATGAATGCTGTCATAATGCTTTGAAAACTCTATTGTTTTACATACTAAATTTCCATTTTTAAAGCACAGAACCATTGTGCTTCGGAGGCAAGCTGTTGGGGGCTTGGGTCTAAGCATCAAAGTAGGTTTGATTATTTTGTTTACATATGCATCATTTTTGCTCATTGATTGCTAAGTTCAGCTTATATATGAATATATAGAAAACAAGCTCACTCCAAGCTCAAGTTTACAAATGTTTGATTGTATTATTATTCATTATTATAGTGGTAAGCCTGTCTAAAATTTATTATCTACATTTTTGAAGCAAAAATATATCTATAGAGATTTGAGCATGCAGCATGGTCAACCAAAGATCCTTAATGTGTTGTTATTAGAACAAATGGTTCAGTTAAGCTTAATGCATCATAGGTGAAATACTATTTAGTCAGCATGAATGTAAATACTGTACCTGCTGTATATGAATTTACAATGTAATTGTCCTCTGCCAGTTAAACGCTTCCAGTCAAAGGTTGTTCATTTAAACTCATTATTGCATGGATGGAAACAGTAAATCAACTTTTTAAATGCGTTTTTCTCCAATCCAAGAATTGTTGTCAGGTTATGTTGATTCTCTTAATATATGCTGGATTGCAGCCGGTAGGCTTTTAACGGGCCAGGGAGCACTGCTCAGTTGGCAGTCAGGATAAGGAATCAATGGAGAATATTGTTGGAAACTTAACTCCCACTTAATCATAGTGAAAGGGTATTTGCTTCTAGAATATATACATCTTTGAGAGCAGTGTATTGTAGCTGGTCATTTTTATGTATGTGATTTTCTTTTCATTTTGTTTAAAGCATGTTATGCATATAAAACATTTATTTTTTGACAAAATCAATTTTAAAATCGATATAATTCATTCATATTACCTCTTAAATGTATTTATTATTATTTTCCAAAAATCGTAACACCTCTTATCAGAAGGTTTTCATACACATGCATAAGTTTCAATGCACCGGAAGGCGCATTGAGCTTCATTGCTATAAAAAAGGCTCTTGAATTAATGGTGAACTTTGACAAGCAAACCAGCTCAGGGATGAGAACCTGAGTGCAGCTGTTTGTCTGTCATGCGGTGAGTGCGGCAATGCACTGTATCAGTGCATGCTCCTTACCTCTCTCTTTGTATCTTGCAGGGAGGTTCAGAACACAAAGTGCCCGTGGTCATTTCAAAGATATTTAAAGATCAAGTTGGTAAGGTGATGACATTGGTGGAGTAATCCATTAATCAATCAACTTATCAACACAGATGTGAATAAGTTTTATATTTATGATTGTAAGTACTGTACATCATTACCCAGTTATATATGGAATTAACCAATGTCAGTAATTAATTATAATTCATCCATTTGTCTTCTTATTCTGGTTATAATGCACTGTCAGTTTGTATATTTTGAACTGCATTTTCATAATGTTTATCATTATTCTGTTAAAGGGTACTGGATAGTATCCTGTATTAAACAGCATGTTTTATTTTCTGACTTTGTACATTGGTGTCATGCAAAGTAATGGCTGAAAAACAAAAAAAAACTATAACCTTTGGACTTTGCAAACTGGTACAGTATTATATTACTACTGAATGAGCACATATCTCTTAAAATAATCCTTCAACATGTCAAGAATTTGCAAAATTACAAAAAGAATCACTTTTTCAGTATCCCTTCAGATTAAGTTTTTAATTATAGATTATGTTCGCTGAACATAAGATTTGAACCATTCACCTCTCACTCTTAACATTGCAATCAATTATGAGAGACTTAATTGATTCTGCAATAATGGTATGTTTCAAACAGACTACACCTAATGCACAATTAAATAATTTCATTGTTTATATCAACCAGTAGACTGTTTTTCATTTCTGTCCACCTTAGGCATTTTCGTAAGGCTTACCTTACATAAATCATTTACATGCATATGTAGCATATATATGAATAAATTCCAGTGATTTTATTGTGACTCACCTGTAAATGGGTGGCAGTAATGCCAGGTGCAATAAGAAGGGCACATGCTAAATGAAGACACTGAATTAGTTTAGGTTCTTTGATGCAGGAAAATAAACCCTGGCTTTTTGGCACCTTTTATCTGGCCATTTTGTAAATTCAACACACCTGTACTCAGAGGTATCCACCTGCCCTGGGTATCAATGGAAGACAGATGTGACCCTTGATTAATAACAGAACCCCATTACCATTCATGAAATGTATAATTATATTCTATAGATTCCATTAACCTGCTTCTGTTCACCAGCCGATCAAACAGGAATGCTGTTCGTTGGAGACGCAGTGTTACAGGTCAGTGTGTACATTTTCTTTCTCCTGTTACATTCTCCCGGTTATATGGCCAGCAAAACCAGGTGGCTGCACTTCCCTTACAAAACATGATAGCTGCATCTTTTATCGAAAGTGAGTTGGTCTCTTAGGCTCTGTTGTAATTGTAACAAGAAAAATCTTAGTTAAACTGTGTTTGCTTTTGTAGAAAACACAATCTTTTACCTACCTACTACGTCTTTTTAGATCAATGGCATCAGTGTTGAAAAGTCTACACATGAAGAAGTTGTGAGTATTAATAATTTATGGCTGTCTAACTATCTAACCTTTCTTGAGTCAGAACTTCTTCAGTCTCTGTCTGAAACAATAGCAAATTAGCATTTGAAAAGTATAATGACTCACCAGTTTATAAGAATTATTAATAAAACACAACTGATTATTAAAATTTAGACGAGAATATTGTCTTTCATGTACTAATTTACTGCTATGGCAGGTGCATCTTTTGCGCAATGCTGGAGATGAAGTCACAATTACCGTTCAGTACTTCAGGGATGCACCATCATTTCTAAAGCTCCCACTAGGTAAGACTAGGTAATCTTGTTGCTGTCCTGGAAAGAATCTGCAGCACCACTGAAAATGTTTTGTTCTAGCAATGTTTACTGAAGGTTATGATTAAGGTTTAGAAACGTTCAAAGTGTCTGATGTTCCTGATGTTCCCAGAATGTTATACTACTGCTACAATGACTACTACAACTAATAATAATATAAAAACATTTATACAATAGTTAGTTCCACTCAAGAAATCGGATCGGATAAGCGGCTTTCAATGAATGTAGCCATCAGAGTATAACCGTACTCGGACATTTCATGGCTACATTTCTGTGAATGTTCCATGTTAGCTGGGGGTGCTGTGTCAAAGTAGAGTAGTAGATTCCTCTGTACTACAGTCAACCAGGTTATATTTGACACTGTCTGCTGAATCATAATAGCTAAATCCATTTTGATATCCAGCAAATGATGGGCATATGAAGCTTCATGAACCATTTGCTATATTTTTGACCCCACTAGATGGTGCTCTCTGTTCATAAAAGGGCTCAAAGCATGCTTCAAAGCAAACAAAGAGCATGGTTCAAGAAGCTTCATTTGCCCATCGCTACTTGGAGCCTATCCCAGGAAACACAGTGCAAGGGACACTCTGGACCCAGTCCATGACAAGGCACCCACCCACTGACACACTTAAATGTGGCAGCATTTCAGCTAAGTGCATGTGTGTGGTACTGTGGAAGGAAACACAATGACTCAATCATGCACACGGAGTGTGCGACAGGATTCAAACTTCCATTCCTAGAGATTAATTTGATAATGACTAAGGGCATATGCTTAAAGTTTCTGCACAAACAAACAGTATTTCATGCAGAACTAACAAGTAGATTGAGATCCTACTTAATACTACAATGAAAAACAGATAAGACACACAGGTCATGACATGTATTTTAAGAGACTAACTAAGGCACTGACCTTGTACCTGTAATAACAGCAAACAAAATCTGGATTTTAATATGAACTATAATAATCCTTTATGCCACGGATTTTTCTTAACTGAGGCAATAAAGCCTTTCCTGGGAACATGACATTCCTATGGATGGCTCAGTTGCATCTCATACCTCAAAGGTGATGGTTTGAATCCTGCTGCCATGCTGGCTTCTTGGAGTTTGCATGTTTGGCAGCTATAATTTGCCCATAGCATGTGGTTGTCTGAGTTTGTGCCCTGTGAAGGACTCATGATCTTTCCAGGCTGCTTGATGATGGATGGATATTCTATTCTTAAAATATTAGTAAAGTATGTACACAAATTATACGATTTAATATCTTCATAGTATTTCATCCATCCACTCATCCATCTTCTGCTCCCACTTGTCGTAAACAAGGTTACATTGGGTCTGGAGCCTGTCCCAGAACCTGTGGGCACAAGGCAGGATGGGATGCCGACCCATCGCAGGGCACATTCACAGATGTGGACGATTTGGTAACTGCTTAGCATGTTCTTGGAATGCTGTTGATACACGGTACCTGACGGAAGCACCACAACAACAGTGGGAGAACATGTGGACTCCACAGACGCAGAGCAATGGCGGAGACTCAAACCCGGGTCCCAGAGGTGTAAGACAACATGGCTTGCCAGCACAGCCTACCCACCCTTTCATAGTACTTGTTTCACAAATATATTTATGTAGAAACTGAGTTACATTGATGATTCTGATTTTAGTTTTTTTTTTTGTTTTATTTTGAAAAACAAAACATTACAAAACATTTTAATATTTTTTCTAAAACTGCTTACTGCTTATACTGCTTATAAAAATATCACAGGAAAAAATTATTTTTTCAAAGATTTTATTTTTGTACCCATATTTCTACCCAGTGGTATTTCAAAATGTCACAGGTTATGTCTCTTCTCCTGTATTTCTGAATTACATCTAAATAATTAAACCTCACAGTATATTTCCACATGGGTTTTCAGTGAATAAGCAGTTATTGAAGATGGATGGGTGGGTTAATGGATAGATGAATAGATGGATGGTTCACCATTTTGAGCGGCAAAGCGCCATAGTGGGTGGCACTGTCTTCACATCTTGGTTGGTTTGAATCAAATCCCTGCTTTTTGTGGAGTCTGCATGATTCCCTTCCCTTTCCACATACAGTCCAAAGACATGTAGTTAGAAATATCAATAAGGCAACTTAGCCCAGCCAGTGATACACTGACATCCGGTTCAGTGAATACTCCCTAAACGGTGGCCTGTGCTTCCTTGAATGAGCTTAACGCTTCCGTTGACCGTTTAATGAATGAACAGTTAGCAGATGGATCGATGGATGTGTCCCTTTTGAATACACTAAACATGGCTACGACATGAATCGCATCAATTTCCTCCTGGCAGACAAAACAAAAATACCCCAAAGCATTCTGAGAAGAACATTCAGGAGTTTTCAACATATTGATGAAATGCAATATGATTAATTGTAGATCTTAGCAGAAAACACATATTTCCGGTGTTTTATATTTGCTTTTTGTGTTCCAGGGTCTCCTGAACCACGCAGTGATCACAGTAGCAGAACACCGTCTCCACTGTTCGACAGTGGTTTTCATCTAAATGGAAATTCAAATCACAGAGTAAGCTTTTTACATTTGTCATATCAAATATTTGTGTGGATTTCATTGAAATAACGTGCTGCATAAAATGATTTTATTTACATCGATAACAGCCAGTATCCATATACACAAACAAACCCCCAGTGAAAAAGCTGACATACAGACTTAGCAATAAACATCTAAGATATTCAGCGTTTTTCGTTTTCTTGACAAGCGGTAGTTGTGGACTGGATTTTAAAATTGTACATGTTTTGTGTATTGTGTTTTATTTCATTATATCAGACAACTGTACCCTGCAGTTAAAAAAATCCAGAATATGTATGGAATGTTTGCACAAACGGGAATTCTGAAGGACTTGTAAAGTTGAGTAAGATCCTGGAGAAGACACTGACATGCCGGCACAGGTGCTCTGCGATGATGCTGACTCAGTGTCATTTTTCTTCGATTTGGACGTTGGACTCGTAGTGGGGTGAATTGACAAGTAAAGTGACAGGCGCATGGCGTGGCTGATGAGCATAAAAATCTGCTCGCCAAAACCGCACTTAGATTGGCTCGCCGTTCCTTTCGTGGTGACATTTTCATTTGCCTCGGTAGCTGACGGAGGTCTGCCTGGAGATTACAGGGAACCTTCTAACCCCGTAGCTTTGGTATGGCACAGGGGAAATACCCGGAAGCTCATTCCTTTGGACTGCCACTATAAAAGGCAAATATAGGCTGAATTTCTTGTCTGTTTGACTACCATCTGACAGCGGTAAGTTAAGCTGAGGCATAACAGCACATTATAAAGCACAATTCAATTTAATCATAAAATGAGGGGCACAGGAAGCTAACAAACTTTTCGAATATATGAAATATGTGTTCGCATTAATAAGGTTTTAAATCCAGATTCTAGAATTCAAGAATGTAAATTAAATTGTGCCTTTAACATTTAGATTTTTCAGTGTGTGTCACTGCTTCAACCAACCCATTCATTCACACCCCCCCGGCTTCCGCTACACACACTCCCCAATACTAAAGCACTGTAGCTCATAGACTTTGATATAGAAACATGCAGATTTTAATTACTTCTTTCTGGAATTTTGAGTATCAGTCAGAGTATCGATGTTTCAGGATCTGATTGTTCCATGTTTGACAGCTGTTTGATTTCTGGATTTCTTTAACCTCTGTCTTGTCATTTGTATTTGTGGGAAGGTGACAGCAAAAGTTATTGAGTTGGGGGGGGGGGGGGGCAGAAGCAGTTTTCTACATTGGTGCCCATTCAGAGGGTGCCATCCTGGGCAATCTTTTGCCTTTGCCCTTCCTGCCAGCGTTTGGCCTACAGATTTGGGCGATGAGGGTTTATTGGATTTAGACCCTGGATACTTTCCCTATGGAGTCATTACAAAGGCAAAAATTTACATCACAAGTGACATTTTGATGGCAGCCAACTATTTATCTTCTTGTCCTCTCTAAAACACACACACACACACACACACACACATAACAAATCAACAGCATACTACAGCATACTTATCCAATGTGCTGCTTGTCTGCCACCTTATAGTTCAAGTTCACTGTTTTATAAGCAGTGAGACAAATAAAAGATATGCTCAGATTATTTATGTGATTCACAATGTATAATGTCTTTGCGGTAATTTATACATTCCATGCAAATAATATAAATCAATAACATCAGCAGCATTTACGATATGCAGATAGAAAATATCCAAGAAATGTTACTGGTTCGATTAAACAGGCTTCAGTGTTTGTAGTGACTAAGCATAAATTATGCCATTAGCAATGTCAAGAGCTGCCATTGTAGAAGATACTTCATGAATTTATGTCACTAAGTAAATATGGAGTTTGACTCGATTGTTTTCAAGTTGGCTATTTGGTCTTGAGATATTAAAATAAGTAAAACTGAACAATTGTGGTTGCTGGTTTTGAATGGGGGCATATTGTACCTTTGCTGCCAAATCTTAAATTGGATTTCTGCTGAGGCAAGCAAAATAATGCAGCGTGCTTGATTGTGTAGTCTTAAAACCAAATGCACTTTTTAAGAACTTGAGATGACAGGGGAAGGAGATAATCTAGACCAATGCAATATAAAAAGTTGCATGCAACGTTGCTTTGAAAAAGTTGTGAAACTTCGGAGGGATAATGTTTATTAATAGCATCTAATAAAACTTTTTCAAATATGGAGATAAGTTCAGGTCTGGACTGTCTATAACTAATCAGTCCAGAGTAGACTGATCCAGAAATACCTTAGAATGGACTGTCTGGATGGCAGAATAGAAGTTGTGGATGATTGGAATGACTACATGAAGGCATCTCAAGCACTGTCTCACTGGTGCTGGCATATATCAGTTAATGGAAGGCATCTGGGCTTGATGGAGACATGAAGAGGAGCAGGTAGGTCATTTGTTGGGAAGTAGCAGATGGATGATTTCTAGTACTCTTAAAATAGTAATTTCTGTTAGAAAATAGTTATTCAGCTAGAGAGAAGGAGCTTGAATCCACAGGAGTGGGCCAAAGTGCAGTTGATAGGAGCAGAAATTCCTGTCATGATTTCAGCAGTCTTGGTCCATAGCTGTGCTTCAAAAATTAGCCGATATCCTATACAGAGCATAGAAGAGCAAGACACATTATTCTGGGCATCTTTTTGGGTGAGTTTAATTTGCTCGGACATGGTGTGGACACAGTGCCTTGTGTTTTGACTGGCACTGGATACTTATGCAATTCATATGGTGATTTTTGTATCCTTTAATTAAGCACAAGAGTGATTTATCCTCTGATTATTCTCATACCTAGAATCCACAAGTTTGACATGGAGAAAACCTGACTAGTTCCTATGGCCAGGCAGTGCTTTCCCTTCAAGTCACACAAGAGACATCCTTATTGATTCATTAACATGACCCAAATCTCCCACCAGCTGAGGTGCAGAAAGGGTAAATGACTTGAAGGACAATATTGCCTCCTCAGTTATTGTGTGGCGAGTTACCTGTGTGAGAATGGGCATCTCTAATCAATTCTGACATGTGGACAATATTTTATTCCTTGTCATCTCAGTCTTTATCTAGCACAGCATGACCTCGGAGTCAAATCAAGTTTAATTACTGAATATCAGTCTGCATACTTATTGCAGAGGGAAAAAACAGCCCCAGATTCAAGTTCCAGTTCTGTCATATTATTACAATATATGATATGGATGATATGGATGATATTGCACCTTGTCATGCTCATATTATTGTTTTGTGCAATAATGAAAGCCTTGCTTTTATTTGTGCTATGTATGTATTTCCGGGATAATAATTTGACTGTGAATGGTATTTTTTGAAAAGTTACTCTTGTTTGTCCAGAGTGGCTTGGTGGATAGACGCCCACAGTAGGGGAGTGAATACTGCCTTGGATTCTGGTTTTGAGTTTACACCTTTAGGTGAAATGGCACCTTTGAATTGCTCTTAATGTAAGTCTTGTACTCCAGGCTAATCCTGCAACCCTGCAAATGCCGGATAACACATTGTATACAGTATGTCTCTACAACTGCATGTATCTTTACATAATTAGTTAAATAATATAATTCATTTTTTACATTAAGGAACAATTTAATGTGGTGAGACAAACGCATTCTATTGTAATTATGTCTGTAAAGGCAATAAATTCAGTTTACAAGAATGCATATATGATAAGGAAACACTAAAAGACTAAGATTTTTATAGCATAGGACTCATGTCCCTGCATTCCTGTCTGCAAAGTTAAGTTTTTAAAAGTTATAACATTTCCTTTGAAGTAAAAAAAAAAGATTACTGGAAGAGTGATGTTTTAGTGCTACTCAGTGAACCATTTTGCTGCCTCAATACCATATTTAAACTTGAAATACATTGTCTGGAGTTATGTTCAGCTGTCCTGAAAGATATGCACAGACATTTATTCTTTATCTTATGTGAAAAAAGAGCACTTTAGAAAGAAAAGCCCTCTGTCTTTCATTTAAATGCTCCGGTTGGTAACTATTCAATGGCTTTTTTTAAAGAACATCTTCCCGTTTTCGAGCCATGAATTCTCTGACAAATTCTGATGGGCACTTGGATCACCTCGGCAAAGTGATGTACACCATGTAATGCCTAAACCTTAAAGTCTGAACAACTGAATGTAGTGTAGAACCAGTAAAGGAAGCCGTTTTCACCCCCCAGAGAAGCACTCTTTCGTTTATGGTCCATTATGTATCCTATTTACACTATCTCACATGGAGGTATTTATTTGGTTTACCTCATTAACAAAATTACCTTTTCTTTCCATTTAATTCCGAGTTCTCCCTGATGGAATTGCTCAAATTATAGGACGCCTCTGGTCAAATTCAAAATGAATACATGCTGAAATAAATGTAAAATAGTGATTTTTAGCAAACACTACAATGCATTGTGGTCTGTTTTATTCCTCTTAGACTTTGAAAAAGGTGGTTGAGAAAACATAAAGGATAAAAATAATCAAATATCATTTGAATGTGTGACTAAGCTTCATCACCGTCTCCACGGCTGGGCTAGCTTTTTAGTAGCATGTTGAATGAGGAATGCAAGGGAGTCCGGCAAAAAAAGGAAATGACATTTTGGGATGAAAAGCTGGCTTTTGACTCTCGACACTGTTGTGAAGCGGGACGTGTTTGCCATCAATATCTGAGTGGCGGATTTCATCAACGGCCATATTTGGCGTCGTTAAACACAATCCTCATTTATTCTGTGTAGGTCCCACCCTCACCTCCATCACCCTCAGCTAATGAACCAAAGTACAAGAAGTGTTGGGTGGGTACCGTGTCCCTCCCCCTGCTGATGGCCCAAGTCTCCAGGTGTAGAGCTGGAACCGATAAATTAAGGTAACTAATCCGGTGTGATGCTATTTACCTCCAAGACACAGATCCTTTTGTAGCTAGCTGTTGGTTTTGTGGGAAAATTCTTAATGGGCAAGAAGATGTTAACCCCACTATCTATGCACAGACATGCATTGTCCTAGAAGGTGACTGACTCTATGTCCAGACCGGTGAGGTAGTATGTTAATGAAATGCTTTAATGGCTGTTGCACTTTAAGGGAGTCTGCTTGTAGAAACTACACTGGTGGTCAAAATTGTGGAAACACTTTTAATTTTTAGTGATTGCAGAAATTAATTCAAAAGATGCTCCACCTACTTATCTAATTGTCCAAGGTATGATATTTGTGTACGTTCTTTGTTTATAAACATCACCATCGTTGTGTAGTAATTAATAAAGCATAATGCCAAAAATGCTAGGTGTTTCTACAATTTTTGTTACTACTTTTGCATGCTATTCTGTCTGTCTGTCTTTCTGACTGTGTGTGTCTATGTGGAATACATATAGACCTGAATGATTTTGAATCAATGTTTAAGTTTACAGGTATGCCTACAGGTACAGAAGAACATCTCCATGTAACGAACTTTTGACATAGTTTATTTGTTGCTTTGTGTTATTAGGTTATGGACCACAAATATTATATCATTCCAGTCATATTGTGAATATTTCAATGGAATGTCACAGTCAATGCCCATATGACGCCACCCTCTGTGATCTTTCCCCATTTAGACAGCAGGTATTGCTGGTCTATCTGCCTTTCTCCCTCTCTGTCATACATGTGTTTGGGGTAGCTGGCCATCCTGTCCCTTATGAAAATTCACTATGGTTTCCTATGGTTTTTATGCAGTAACCATAGTTTTACTATGGTACCTCATGGTACTTTGGTACTACTCACAGTACTACCATGCTTTGGAAAGACCATGGTAAAACAAAGACCATGGTTTATGACTCAGATTATACTAGGGTTTAACTGTAACGAAACCATGACAAAACCATAGTCATGGTTTCTATAGTTACTCAAAAAACATGAAAAACAGCAAAACATTGTAAACCATGGTTATTTAATCATAGTAAAACAATGGTTAATTTTTCACCTCTGACATAGTCCTAAATGTGTAACCCAATGGGCTGAGTGTGCTGAGAGCACTCTATGGTTTTCTTTTCCCTCGTGTTTGTTGCTTCCCTGATTTACTGTACTTTTGTTTTAGTTCAGCTCGGCTTGAACTTTTGTTCCACATTTATTATCCTACTCTGGTACTCCTAGTGTGTGGTTAATGTTTCCTAGTTCCTGTGTTTGTTAAGGTTGCCTACTGTAGTTTGCTGGTCCTTTATTGTAAGTTACTACACCTGTTGCTTGCTCTCCTGTACCTCTGCTGATCGGCTGTTCCTTTCCTAAGTGAGTCATTGTGCTTTGTTACTCTGCTTCTTCTCCTCGTTCTTTTCCCAGTGTTGCACACTTCCTTTGTATGCTGGTTTATTGGTCTTTTTAGTTTTTCTTTTTTTCTTGTGTTTAGTTCTAACCCCTCCTGGTCCCTTTTATTCTGCGGTTTTCCCCTCAGTGTTCAGTTTTGTTAATAAACCACTTTTGTCTTGGAACCGTCAATGGATCGTCACCCTCATTTCCTCACATGCATCATGCCATGCTGTGACACTGGGACGGAGGGCTGTATTCACTTACAATGCAGGCAGTATTTCACACCTTTGTTCAGGCTTGCTCATTAGCAGGTACTGTCGCATACAGTATGACTGATGATAAGGTGGAATATCAAGTGTAGTCTAATTTATTACCGTATTTGCTTAAATTAACATTTATATATTTGTTGCTACTGGTCTGGGCAACAATGACTTGATGTGGCTTTTTCCATTGAAAAATGTATGACATGCAGTATCATGTATGACATGAAATATACTAATCCTACAGCTATAACAAACAAGAAAAAGTACTTGTAGCAAACTAATAATAAATAAAAAATGGCCTCTTTAGCTATATTATGGATGGATTGATGGGTAGGCATTTATTTATGCTTGTTTCTCATCCATCCATCCATCCATCAATCAATCTTCTGTAACTGCTTGTCCTATTTAGGGTCTCAGCCTATCTTGAAGGCCACTGCACCAGCACTATATGAATACCCATTTGTGAAAAACATTTGTATTTTAATTTGTAAAACTTATGATTTACATGTACAGTACTAATCTTTCCATTGCACTCAGGTTATTAACATATTTTGTGATTAAAATCCATTCCGTGGCCATTTAAAATAGTTTTTATAAAAGGAAGGTCCAATAAAAACAGTTCATTATATTCTATTATATGGAATGGTTGAAAGAATATGCAAATCTTTGTTATTAGTAAAATGTGGGTGAAAAACCATACAAGCAAATGAAAATGATAAGCAAGCAAAGAAATTGATAAACATAAAACCTTTTGCATTTAATTCCACAATTAATTAAGATGATGTAATATTTTCTTCAAAGTTATAGTTATGTGTTATTCTGCGGCAATAAAAATGTGTTAAACCCTAGAATGTATTGTGAGCATCTTCTGATACTCTGTCTTATTTCAGAAGTACACAAATAATAGTCTTGGTCCAGGCCAGTAATGAAGTAATGCACTGATTATACCTCTCTAGGCAGATTTATGATGGCGAAACAATAGCATTGTGAAAACGAAGCTTTATTTTCTTATCTCATTCCTACCCGTGATGGATTCTTTAAAAACAACAGTGAAGGATTGGGTCTCCTGGTTCTCATCTGTTTTAGAAGAAATGTTCTCACAAGAGCGTCCTGCTCGGGAATAAATTGTAAATTACGCAGATGAAGGTGCAAAGTTGCTACTATGAATCAGTCACTTAGCTTATTGATGCTAATAACAAATTCCTGTTGCCACGGGCTTCTCTGGCATCACGGTATACATCAAACATGAAAAGGCCAGACTGATCCATCAACACATGAAAATGAATATGGGATGGGTGTAATTCATTTTATAGTCTCTTGAAATTTTGCCAGCGTGAGAAATGTGACGACTGAAAACCAATTATAACAAGGCAGATAGCAAGAAAATCACTGTGGATCAACAGGCCAGTTGGTGAAAGGATGTATAGATACATTTACTGATCTTTGTATAATCAATCAGTACAGTAACAATAATTTGAAAAATAAGACCCTTGTGCATATTCTCCAGTTATAATTCACTTTTCCCGTTTGTTTCAGGTCCAACTGCTTTGAAGTTCTTGCCTTAAATGGGGAACGTTCCAGTGTTCTACAGTTTTGCACGGCCGCTGAAAGCACAGACTGGATTCAGTCAATATCCAATAACATCAACAACTTAACACTCGAAAATGTGAGTGCATGTAAACATATTATATATTACACATTTATATATATATATTTATATATATATATATATATATATACACACACACACACACGCATTACATATAATGTACTTAATGTATGTCATTATTCATAAGAGATTTAGCGATACAATACAGCTGACCATTGTTAAGATGTTTATTTATTATACACTATAGTTTTACATGATATACTACACTATACTTGCATATTTGTATACAATACATTCTGAACTGCCTCAGATCTTTTCTTTTTTGTTGATTCTGCTGTCGATAACTAGTTGCCTGTTCATGTCTGCTTTCAAATCGAGGCGACATGTGCCATATAGCTTGTAGTAATCAGGAGCCTTTCTGAGGAATGAGATTCAGTCACTTACAGATTGGTAGTATTCCCCACTGGGTTGCGGGTCACGCTCTCAGCGCGGCAATGCGACATGCGCTGATGACAAAAGGCAGGTGCTATCATTTCATGCATCGCAGATTAATGTTTTTACATATTTTTAAAAAGAGAGAAATAAAATGAAATGGCACTGATCCTTGAACATATTTCCATTACTGCTATTAAAAATTAGAATATGGAGGCCGAAAATGAGAGGGGTTGTACTACTGTAATGCATTTTGGAGGAAAACTGATAACTTCCTTAACTAAACGTGACTAAAATAATTTATGTAGATTTTTTTATAATGATGCATGCTTTGGAATTAATACTTATCGAAGTCCAAATTGCAGAATGACGTTAGTGTCATGGTGAAATGCATTGCCTTGCATGACTGTAATGCATTACCGTGGGGACTGGTAATTACGTTGCAATTACAAGTTGCAATCTGTAGAATTGGCAAACAAATCTTACAAGATCCCTGTGAAATGATTCCTCTTTATGGGTTACATTTTATGTTTTATGGAGATGGTGCAAAGCTCCTTCTTTATTAAAGATACAAACACGAACTTACGTACAGATGTTTTTTTTTAGAAGCTAATTATTTCACTGGCATCACTTAATTACAGGTTCTGATTGCTAAATGTTCAATTAAATCATTATATGTCAGCCCCAGGAACAGAATTAGGACTTATCTCGGTGACCTGAAACCTAAAAATAGAAATCATTTGGTCTGCATTCAGCTTGATAGCTTAAATATATGCTGTTTGATAGACCTCCATTCTTTATCAGAAGGCTTCCTTTAGTTCTACAGTATTTGAGACATATCAACTTAAAGAACTTATGAGGTGCAGACAGGTATGGATACACACTAACAGAAATGGGTATAACACATGTCATTATAAGCATTACTGGCCTGTGAAGGCACACTAAAACCATTTGTCACATTCCTCTGCCTTGATACTGTATTCCGGCACTTCTGAAATGTACAGCTGTCAGGTGTCAGTTGGTGAAATGTTTTCAATTAGATGTAAATTTCTAAGAAACATTATTGGGGAAAATACCATTCATCTGCTTCAATTCATTTGTTATGCAGATGAAAACAATTAACAGATGCTTTGCACCCGACGACCAGGTACGTAATTTCGACGTACGTGTGATAGAACATATTAAAAAATAGCATATATGCAGGTTACCACAGCTAGCTGGAACACTAGTTTGTAAAAAAAAAAAAAAGTAAAAATAGTATTTCACACTTGTGAGATGCACGAAGTATGAAATCTTTAAAAAATGTAAATCTCCTTAACTGGGCAAATGTAAAAGTATTATATAGCTATTATTTTTGATAAAGAACCTCAATGATGACACACACAACGTGCATACACAGTTTGCTACATTGTTTCTGCACCTGGCAAATTGGAATAAATTATTGATTTTCTTGTGAAATAGGGATTAAAGAACTCTTTCATTTCCAGGAGGATTTTATCTTTATCCTTTGAAGATGTTCTGTTTCAGATCATCCACATGGGATGGGTGTGTGACCACTTACAAACCAGCGACTCCCCACCTCACTGCTTCAAGTTTCTTGCATTAAAAGGCTCCTCTGTCTACATCTTCAGGACCCCCCCAGTAAGATCAGTGCCGGTCAACCGATTATGTGACATTGGCGGCCGCCCAGGGCGCTGTCTTCGATGGGGGGGGGGCAGCTTACCTATGGCTCCCTATGGGCTTTAACTGGTACTGCTGGTGTCCTCTAGTTAACATTTAAAGTACATGCTTTTCGAATACCAATAGCTCAAATGCAATTTAAGAACCTGAAATATATATTACTAGCTAAGAGCGCAGTGATATTATAAAGATATTCCATTTTCATGTACATGGGATTCTGCTTAACATAGTTTAATGAAAGACCCGGAGTATGCTACCAGTATTTATTGATTACGTTGACATTATTCATTGCAAATTTAAACAATATTTTTAAGAAATCCATACCATTTAAGGTTTTTTAAAATTTGAATATAAGGGAATTAATAATCTTGAATGAAATAATTATTGCATTTTAGGTAGTTGAATGGTGATATAGAATGACTATTCAACATACAAATATTCAACCATAGTTGAATACAAATATTCAATCTTTTCATAGATCAGCCGCTTAGAATGTAAATTGCAATTGTTATCAACATAAGTAATGGCATCTACATCATATACGTCTGTGAAAATACAGAACTAAAGAGGATGACCTTATTATATACAGTGCCGTTATAAACTACTGGGTCAGTTCAGATGACAAATTTTTCAACAATAGACAGTAACCAGTAGAACCAGCAGATGAAAGTCATTTTCATGGTCAGTTGCTTTGTATCTCTGGATTATGTCATATTCTCTTTAACAAACATTTCAGGCCAGGTGAAGATCTCTGGTGACCTTCAGGAGCTTTTGGTATTTTTCTGCTCCTTAAGCTGCAGCTTTGGCTCTGCACTTTGGGTCCTCTTTTCTGCTGAGAAGTACATTTTCATCCCAGTGTTAGATCTTTTCAAATCTGACCCAGGTCTTCCTCAAGGATTAGCCCCTTTATAGCCCTCACAGGGTATATATAGCACTTCTTAGGGTATGAAAGGGAGCCATACTTCACTGCAGGGATTGGTGCTGCACAAGACTTTGCACTGGGTCCCGCAAAATCATTTGTATTTCGGTATATTCCATGTTCAGGATTCCATGTGAGTGCTTTCAGAATTGTGTTCTAGTGCTAAGAAACAATATCACATATCAATGCATACTGAGCACTAATTGTATCAATGCAATTGTCGACTTTTCATATGTGTAG
>JAODUD010000026.1:17746922-17763572 GCA_026784285.1 Stomatorhinus walkeri
GTAAAAGATAGATGTAAAAACAACGTGTCCACTACAATGGACATAAATGAATGGGGGGGGGGGGGGTCTCTGGAGACTAAGGATTATCAGTGTTGTTTAGGTCTCATATGATGTATAATTGGATAAAAAAGACAAAAAGGACTGATAAAATGACAAATTGAAGTAAATACTGTACACATATCATTTTTGATCAATGAAAAAAGCAGGTTTTTATGCCTGACTACATATCACTGCAGTATACAAATGTTTAATATTGTAAAATTTTGAGGCTCTTACCAAATAACGAGGAGATTAAATGGAACATTAATCAATGCCTCAGCCACAGGAGCTGTCAGATCGCCCGTCTTCAACACGGTTACTGTTACTAGCAGCTTAAATTTATAAACCAACCAAGCGTGTTTCTGGCAGAATATTTTATTTCCTGTTAATAATAACTACTCTATGCCGCTGCATTTTTTCCACCACTGAGGTCTCTGAGGAACATTAAAGAAATATGTGACACAATAGCTCGTTTTCAGAAAAACCTAATGAGTATTCTGCTTGTGAAAGACATGGGAATTAATCCTTTGAAATTTTGCAAGCAGCACACAATGAGAAATGAAGCCGACAAACAGAAAGCAACAAATATTTTAATTTAACACTTTAATGTTCTCCTTGTGCTGGTTCTGCTGTTATTAGCGTCTGGCATTTTTTATTGAAGAACCCCTTCAAAGGTCTGAAAGAATGTTGAGGAGAGATAATTAGTGAACAAATCAAAATTCAGATAGAAAATTATTATCTGGATGTTTTTTGTTTCTCCACCTCCATCCTAAAATCATAAAGAGACCTTTCTGGACTTTGCGTATTACTTGAGTGATCTTTTTATTATTGTTATTTATATGCATTATCAGTGTTATAATTACTGCCCAGTTTCTGGACTATGGAAACGTTTAAAGGTTTGTGGAAACATATTAATCCTGAATTAGAAAGCAAATGATCTTAAATCTTAATTAACTATGCCACAATTGCAAATAAGTATCACTATCCCGGCGGTATGTAGAATTTAAGGAAACAAAGATAATCTCTATACAACACAGCGTCCATCTATATCCATCTTCCAGCCGCTTCTAAATACACAGATGTGGATCCCGGCATAAGGCAACAGAAGACCCTGGATGGAATGTCAGTTGAAGGCAGGACATGCACAAGCAGTGGTATCAACAACTATCAACAAGAGAACATCAACCTAATACTTCCTGTTGCTGTATTTCACACATGAGTGCTTATATAAAATTATGCACTATAATACACACCATTACGTGACTATCTCTAAAATACTGTATGTGGCACAGAATGGGCTGTTTGATGTTGGCATCCTTGTTCCACAGCATCACCTGGAGCCATCAAAACAATGTCAAATTAGGTTTGCATTTGCTGGAATATGAGGCACCAAGAATCTTACCACCAAGCCTAAGACAGCGTTAAAACAAAAGGGCTTAATGAAATGGAAAAGCACTATCAAAATCCACTGAAGGCAGAGTATTTTGTTCCTGGAAAACCCTTCCTAAGCCAAAGCTTATGCACTTTCTGTTTCATCATTTACTCGGAAATGGAAAATCACACACCTACGTGGGGATTTTCTCTCCCCAGATCTCAAACACATTTTCTGCCGAGTGGCTCTTATTCTGCTTTGTATCGCCCGGCATAGGCGCAGGCGGCGTGCCGTCTCAGCCGTGCCACTCGGGTTCCTGCTTCTGCTAACAGCGGCACAGCTCGGCAGGGAGCGGGGGCTCCCCGAGCAGCGATGCTAATCAAGAGCGTTAGCACATGCTACCACCAGCATCAGTTTTATACCAGGCGTGTGATAGCAAACGCCTGCCCCACCACGCTGCAAGCGCCAGCGTCTCTTCAAACCTCCAGCATAAATCTGCCCTCAGCTCCCGATGTGAGTTTACCAGCTTCTTCCCACAGGCCAGTGACATGCAGTTTAAGAACTGGCATCTTCGTATTGTCTCAATGCCACACTGTGTGTGTGAGACAATTACCAAAACCACGACTTGCACCTCTTTGATGTCGTACTGCTACCATTTGCACTATTCCACAAATACCGTGCATATTTATCCAGTTTCATACATTTTTAACCTTGTCCATTTCTATATCCATATATGTTGTATATGATGAAATGAAACGTGCGAGTACAGGTTCACACCGATGGTTCTCCTGGCTAACCCTATCTTGCTCTCCATGAGACTCACAGACCAATCACTTCCATATGTTATATGTTATACCGCTGGCTGGAGTGCTGCTGAATAACATTGCAGTTTTATTGTGACAATAAAGATTCTTATCTGATTTACCCTATCAAAGGACTGTGGTCCCCTACAGGAAGCTTATTTTTCTAGGATGTGCTTTCAATCATTGTACCCCTGATTTCATAAGCAGTTACAGAGAATGGATACCGGGGTGTATTTGATCAACTAAAGGTCCAAAAATGAACCATCTTAAAAATCATGAGGATTCACTCAGCAGAGTGTGCATTACTGTATTGTGATGTCGGCATGGCAGCTGCTGTGGGTTATAATGTGTTTCCATGAGAACCAAATTGCTTCAAAATTAGAGTAAGTGCCACTTCACGCGTGTAGTTATAGCGGCATGATACATGGTATGTGTCAGGGGACGCAAGGTGACGTTTCCTCTGGGGCCCCGGAATTCTTCGCTTACTCCCCTGTTACATTGTGGCTTGGCTGAAATTCAATGTTTCTGTTTCCGTATCACAGTCTTTCAGTGGAAATTACAGACTGATGTCACATTTTTTGCAGCACTGGGTATTTAACAGAAGCACTTTATTTTCTTTTTTAACAGTCAAAGACCTACCTGTGTAGCAGCCAGGGAAAAATCCTCTGTTTCACTATAGATTTTGAGTCTGGATTCACATGCTCTGAAAGTAGCACAAAGGTAAGTGATACTTATGGGAATGTAAAAAGGCTCATTTTAAATATTTGTATTCAGAGCACTTCATTTTTTTATTAGTATAAGCACTCTGAGTACTGTACTTTGTAACTTCTTAATTTTATCATTATCCAAACTGATTTTGAAATTTTCAGTTTCAGATATGTAAGATTGCAGACAAAACGAAAGCATTTTCCATATAATATACAGCATATATCCTAGAGATTTCATAGGGTTAGGTTGTTATAGGTGTATATTATGCATTATTATTTGGATAAAATTACTGGTTGGAAATCATCTGAATATTATTTTCAGGTGGATTTTTACTCACTATTAAGATTGTTGCTGCCTGCAAGAAGGAGGCAGGGTTAAGTCCAGGAGGTTGAGGGAACGCAGATTATGTTGTGTTCCTCTGGATGGGTGAGACGGCTGATTGCTCTCGCTCAGACCACTGTACGCCAACATCTACTGCGTGCTTTGGGCTCTGGGGAAAATGAGCAAATGGCACATGCCCCTTAGTGTGTTACATTGCTTCATGATGCCTGCAGTTCCAGAGTAAAGGCGAGTGAGTGTCTGACAGAACAGACATCGCAGGAGACGTGTTTCTCTGCAGGGGTGTCGTGGGGGAATCCTGTAATGGACCATTATATATTCTACGTTGCAAGCTGTTGTTTTTTTTGCATTTCCAGTTAAATGCCATTTGGATAAAAGCTTCAAATCTTAATACAAACCTGGCAGAGGGCCTCAATCAGGAGGCTTTTGTAAGGATGACTAACAGGCTAGGCACTTTACACATAAATTCTGAAGCTATTGTTTGATTCCACTATGCATTTCCCTCGCTATAGTATGTATTGGTTTTGCGCCGGTTCTGCCTCTAACAATCTGATCTCTCTTTTGGGCCTCGCCTCGAACCTCTCGAAGAATATCGTTTGGAAGTACAAATTTTCCCAGCTGAAGGGATCTTCCGACGATGGGAAAACACGTGTGAAACTCCTCTTCCAGAATTTGGAAAACAAGCAAATAGAAATGAAGGTAAAATATACCCATTAAACTGCCTTTCTACATATAGTGATTTAAAGAACACTGCATATTTAAAAAATACAACTGCAGCACTGTGGTTATACAAAATGCCCATATAATATTAAAAAGGCAACAGTTTGTCATCTATACTTGATAACATTTCTATGGCCTGCACCTGGCTTGCTTCTGCCCCACAGGAGCTGGAGTTTGCAAACCTGACTGCCGTCTTGCACTGCGTTCACTCGTTCATCGCTGCCAAAGTAGCCTCTATGGACCCCGTCTTCATCATCAGTCAGCACATCAGCAGGAAACACACACACAGCTAGGGCTGAGCAGATTTCTCCTCTGCACTTGTTTCTAGCCGATCTGCTATTTTATTAACATTATCTCTGTAAATATATTTATTCCTTTTTATTTTTGTATAAGTCTTTAATTATTAGGGGGAAATGTTTAAAATGAATGAATTTTGGCAATAGGGAGTTTTTTTTATTGATGATTGATGAATCATATCAAAATCTGGTTGCATCAATGACCGTGTTGAAAACCGTACAACTACCTAGGATCTGTCTGTGGGTGTGGGGTGTGTATGGGGGGGTGGAATGTGTGTTGAAAGGTTTTAAAACTCATCAATAGACAACAATTAATAAAGTCTTTCCACTACTGTTTATGCAAATGTAAATGACTGCATTTGTCATTGGCCTAAATATTCGTTTCCTTATTTCTGCATTATTCAGTTTACACCAGTCATTATAAAACATGCGAAATATTTTAAATTACGCAAAATTGTTTTTATGTAATTATCAGATTAACCAGTGAAATAATGACTTTTTCAGTTAAAACTCTTATCTAATACATAAATAAAGCAGATATTTTACTTGAATTACATGCCTGAGTGAAGGATATGTCCTGTGAAATGAATAGTTATTTATCAAAAGTGGTAAGTAGCTCCCAGAAAAAGCAATTAAATTACTTTGACTTCTAATGCTAAGATACGAAGGGGATTAATCTAAATTATTTCGAATGATTGGTGATTAACGCTTGCAGTGGTGTGATTTTAGAAAAAAAAATAGAATATGCAATAGAACCCTTAAATACTCAGTTCATAAAAAAAATGAATGGACTTTAACAGCATAATCACCTATAGTAGATCAAGTGGGGTCTTTAGAAATGTCAAAATGTTTCTACTCAAACCTAATTAGAGATTAAGAATCCTAATCTTGTCAGACATTAATCTTAACCCAATAATTGCCACACTTGATTGTGTGTTCTTATTATGGGTTTGCAAAATATTTATTTAGTAGCATTCATATATTGTAAATACATTTATGTACACACTCACACAGAATTAGAAAGGAACAGACACAGGCAGAAAATTGTACTGTTTTTCTTGATTTACAATTCTTTTTCAAAGTGGTTGCATAGGGGAGAATGGTGAGTAATGTTTGCAAAGACTTTAAAGGACATTATAAGAGATTTAAAGGAGAAGACATGGATATAGAAGCCAGAGCATATTGAGGTCTGAATCAAGGCCAATCTCAGCAATAAATCACACGGCGAAACACGAGCTGATTTTTCTTTGTGAGATACTGAGGATAAAATACAGAAGGATTGCTTAAACAACCGTAAGAGGGGATTGGATGTATTGGATCATTTTTTATTGTAGCCTTCCTCAGTTAACAAAGTACTGTACAGCAGTCTAAAAGCTGCTTGAACAGGAGCATTTGCACTTTATAAGACTTCAGGTTTTGTCTTCAATGTCTATGCAGCATGAGTGACGATTTAATATATTCTTTAAAAAAGGCCACGGTGACCATATCTTGCACCCCTTCACCCCTGGAAGGGTCCCCAGTGGGGCAGCATAGCACACACATGACTTCGGTTTCACCCTGGACAAGAAGCCAGTTCATCACAGAGCATGGACACACAGTGACCAACACAATGGGAAAGTTGGATGCCACGGGTGGAGAGCATGCAAACTGCACACACATAGTATAGGGGTGGAATTCAAACCCCCAGCACTGGGACTGTGAGGTAACACTGTAGCACTGAACCAATGTGCCACTAGACTTCCACTTTACCAATGTGTTGCAAATATTAGGTTCCTAAGTTAAGATATGGGTCACCAAGAAACTGAAAGAGCTTTCACTCTTAGAAAGGTGACGTCTACATAATGATCTGCTGCTCTCGGTAGTGAAAAGTTAATGTTTCTCCTAAAGAATTTAGCTTCTTGAAAGTATTTCTTTTACATATCTTATATATATATAAGCAATACAAACAAGTTAATAATCAGTCTTATATAATTTATTGGCAATTTCTTCAACTTTTTTAACTGCTCCGCCCTCTCTAGATTTTCGCACCTTGTCACAGCACTTCAACTGGGTTCATGTATGAATCACTTTGCAAGCACAGACCTCCACCTAACCCTTAATGTACTGCAGATGTACCCCAGATGCTGCAGAAACCATTTTCAGTGCAGCTAAGTTATGACGCCCATACATCCTCTGAGGCAGGAGCAGTCAATAAGCCACTTTCTCTCTTCCTGCATTATTTATCATACAGTAGAGTCGCGCATCACAAACATTTTACCATAGTTTTACGATTTTCAATGTGCTGAGGATTTATGCCAATCAAAACTCTGCTTTTGTGTCACACCTATCATACCCATATGAACAAGGTGAAAATAGTTGTTTTACACAGGAGCAAATGTATGGTTTTTCAGGAATTACATCAGAAGAGCAGAAGAAAAAAGACTAAATACATATGCTTAGACCATAATCTTACGTTTAAGTACATTAGAAAAATACAGTCAATTATGAAGGAAAAGAAAGCCCCAAGATTTACCAGGCAATGACTGAAAGAATGAGATTGCGAATACAGGCGGCAGAAATGAGGTTTCTCCACAGGGTGCCTGGGCTCTCCCTTAGGGATAGGGTGAGAAGTTCGGATATACGGGAGGGCCTCAGAGTAGAACCGCTGCTTCTTCACCTTGAAAGGAGCTAGTTGAGTTGGTTTGGACACCTGGTGTGGATGCCACCTGGGCGGCTACCTGGAGAGGTTTTCCGCGCATGTCCTACAGGGAGGAGGCCCGGGGCAGGCCCAGGACTCGCTGGAGGGATTATATCTCTCGGCTGGCCTGGGAACGCCTCAGCGTCCTCCCCGAGGAGCTGGTACAGGTAGCTGGGGAGAGGGAGCTCGGGGTATCTCTCCTGAAGCTGCTACCCCCGTGACCCAAACCCTGGACAAGCAGTAGGTAATGGATGGATGGATTTACCAGGTACTTTAAATCTCAGATGAATCATAGCATGTGTTGAGACCGTGACAGAGGCTTCTTGTGTATCCACTTCAGACTGCAGTCACGTACATCAGGAGGACATGCTCCTCAGATCAGCTTGCACAAGCGTCTCCAGTGACGTCAATGAACTTCTAACCTCTCCAAACATTCATAGTAGGCAGAATGCAAAAAATAACAGAAGAGAGCAATTTAAAACGTTCAGATTTGTATATTCATGCTTGAAATATTGCAATTATTCATATTATGAGCCACAGTTCAGTACGTTTTTCCTTGTGTTGATTATTGATACTTACAATATAAATCTGCCTATTGGAAGCACTCTTGTTGATTTATGAATAATTAGCATGGCTGAATTTTAATGTAATTAGGAATTATGAGAGTTTACCTCAGTTACATTGCTTATTTAGATGCCATTGTCTGCAAAGTTAATAGAATATTGTAATTATTATGATTAATCAACAATAGAAAAGCCATCTGTTAAATCCATCCATCCATCCATGCATCCATCCATCCACCAATCTTCCTAATGCTATTTCTGGTCAGAGAGGCAGCCCTGGGTACAATACTGGGGTACAGCCTGGATAAGATGCCAGTCCCAACTGAAGCTTGAACCTGTAACAATGTTGTAGCTAGTCAGAATCATACTGCCATACGAAGTAACCATACTTATTTTAAGCTGAATAAAAAAAGCAATTTCAGGGCTCTTCTAATTAAATGTTACCCAGCTTCATCTCTTAACCTGGAGCTTCAGGGTTCGAGAAAGAAGCCTCTTTATGGGGGTGTGTGGTTTAGCAGGTTAGGACGCTGTGCTTGTCAGTAGAAGGCTCGTATTTGATGATCGGCATAGAGATTTTGTCTTTGGGCCTTTGAGCAAGACCCTCAATTTCTCCAGAGACCGCCTGACCCTGCCTCAAAAAAAAACGTATGTCACTTTGGACAAAAGTGTCTGCTCAGTTAATAAAATGTGATGTTGTGCAATGAACTCAAGTCATCCTTTAATTTAGAACTGAAACACCAAATTATCCAAAAGCAGAATGACTTCAAAAAGCAATTTAAATGAGTTTGCACAAAAACATAAGAACCATGAGGAGTTATATACCTCTGCTGTAAAAGCACGCGAGTAAAAAAACCATGCATGCTGGGGCATCACAGTGCTAAGAGGCAGGGCTAGAAAACCCAGGAACCATTTAAAATAAGGGTTTAAGTGCACTCTATCAAAGGCGCCGGGGCACTGAGGGCAGATCTGCTGGCATCTCTAAGAGAAAATCTCTCCAGTGAGCAGGGTTACTGCATCAGAAGCACATCAGTATTGTGGGCAAATTCATCTAATGGTGAGAAAATCCCGTGTGATGCTGTTACATCTTGTACAGCAGATTTATGATGATGACTGAAGCGGAGAATTCTTCTGTTGAGTGAGAAGTGGTTTTCAAAATATTCATATATATGTGGGCTGTTCATCTTGTTTCTGTCTGTGATTCTATGCTGTATACTGGAAACTAGATCTATTTTTTAAAGTTGTTAGTTATTATTCATCTGATTTGCTGCAGTGATTTTGTACACCGTTTAAGAGAATGCAAATATGTCTGCTGAGTTTTTTATACATATAATTTTTTTTAGAAAGCAGTTATGTCCAGTTATTTCAGGTTTATTACATCGATCCTGCTATCTTGTGTTCTCCTCACATCTTTACAAATGGATGAAGTGGGAAAAGCCAAAAGTAGGATTCCTCTATCTTTTATGATTCTGCAATTCCTAGTGGACATAAGCTGATATAGTTGTTCATTCATGTGGAAAATAAATTCAATCAAGCATCAAAAATCTCAGTTTATACTATGTAATTATTTGCTATGTAATTTTATACTTTCAGTATATATTTAATGGAAATTATTAGTAGTTATTTGGATTTTTTGGTTTTTTTAAATAATTTTATGTTACCTACTATATATCAACTGAAGATGACTGGTTGTCTGTGGTTCTGCTATTTAGGATATAGGGCACAGGATAGAGGGTCAAATTCATTATTGAGAGAGTTGAGTGTTTTTTTTATTGTCAAAATGTACAAAAAACCATGACACAAAGCCAAATGATATATTCATATGATCACGTGATGGTATGTGTGCTATATTCATCATCTCCAGAAGAAATTAAGACGAACAAGGACTCTTCGTTCCAAGACAGTCAAAACGGACCCATATCTTCCCCTAACCCTCTAAACAGGTAAAGGGTGGTTAGTCGTTTTCTGTTCTTTATTGTTTCATCTGTGATGGGTGTAATTAATACAGTTTGTGTTACTGAATCTGCCCATTCTTAAAGTGACAGAGCGGGAATCCCGCAGTCGTCACTGCACATGTTCACGCTACTCCGTCAGACTGGGGTTGAAACCCAAGCCATTTCAAGAGCTGCGGAAGCTCAGGAAATTGCTCTGCATTCATTAAAGGGGAAAGCAGCCAAACGAGTAAAGAAGGGCCTGAAATCAACAGGTAAACGCCCCTTTGGGCAGCATGAGTTCAAGATTATTATATCCAGAGACACAACAGTGAGGGTGTGACTTCAAAATCATCAGAATACCACTATATATCAAGGCTCCTATTTGCTACTTATAAATGCTGGTAACTCATTAAAAGAAAGGAAAACAATTTTAACTTGACTACAATTGTCTATTAATAATTTAATAAATGAATAAATGTTACAACCAAATTAATAGCCTGATTATAAACCATTCATAATTCCTTTATAAGGATAGTCTTATTGTAAAGTGATACTATTCATAGCACCAGTGTTTCAATGCAATGCAATCAAAGTCAACAATCAATAATTAGTTATGCATCTCTAAATACACTTTTATGGGACAGCATAAGTTCAATATACTGTATAAAATGTAAATATGGGAACTGTATCCATCCATACATCCATACATCCATCCATCGATCCAAAGCTGAACCGGTACAAGGTCCTAAAGGAGCCTGGACCCTATTCCAGACAACACGGGGCGCAAAGCAGGGATACACTCTGGATGGGATGCCAGTCTATTGCAGGGCACAGACACACATTTACATACGTATTAAAAACTCTACTGGGTTAATATATGAATCGCTTTGAATCATTACATTTGGTAATGTACTGTACACAAGGTTGGATATACAGTACTGTGCAAAAGTCTTAGGCAGGCAAAGAAAATGATATTTAGATTATCCTTGTGTTGGTGTTAAACTATGATATTATGCCTGTCAAAGAGTGTCAGCTTAGCCATTTCAGACCCTCTGCTAAATCATCCCAGTATTTGCAGCGACCGTTCAGTGCAGCCATATATTTTTTGACTTGGCCACTAGCACACCTCATACAGCTAGTCAATCTGTCACTGACTTTTTAAAACAATTAATTTAATTATTTAATTGAGCTGTTGGTGATATTTAACAAAATCATGGAATGGCTGAGGTGCCCCTGAGGAGAAGTTTGGGAACTGAAGCGGTGTTCATCTAGCCATCCAACTGGATATCAGTAACTTTTTAGAAAACAGAAGAATTATTATTAGTTTTTATTGTGTTACTCTTAATTTGCACGTATTCTAATGTTAAATCATGTTTTACACTTACTACCCAGATAAACAGCTTTAAACATTTCTTTGGACTGCCTAAGACTTTTGCACAATACTGTATTTTTGGGGCGACCGCTGTGGATCATACGGTACATATATGACATTTATCGTTAAGTGAATGTTGACAGCTTATAATTCTTGACAGTTTATTAGGCCTAAAGAAAAGAAAAAGGTCTTGATCCCTGCAATATTTCAGATAACATTAAGCTTCTTGCTATCCCTAAGCTAATTGAAATTCCACAGAAAGGGCAGGATGTATAAAACGTTAACATTGTGGCCGGTTTGTTATGCTTGATGCTGTAGAAAGATATTAGTTTGAAAGATGACTTTTGTGACTGCAGTGATATACTATCTATCTATTTCCAGTTCATTTAGCCAAAGTTAGAAATCAGCTAAATACATACTCAGGGCACACTGTAGGGTAAGTGGTAAAGTTAACCAAAGATTACAAACAAATTCAACATCCATCCATCCATCCACTGTAACCACTTGTCCTATGTAGGGTCGTGGAGGTTCTTGAACCCATCCTGGAGGCTTTGGACACAAGACAGGGAACAATCCAGGATGGGGCGCCAACCCATATTCAATGTAGAACCAAAGCAATTATAAAATTAACATTATTTTTAAATACAGTTTTATGTACTCACCCTCACAAAGAGGGATTTGGGAGTTTAACAGATGGTTAGATTGAGTAAAATGATATGATCTGTAATTACATGCTATGAGATGCCCTCAAGTTTTAAATCTATGCCGCTGCCAGCTTTATTTATGGGATTTTTTAACACTTTTTTGCTTGCTTATAGGAATGTACATGCAGGGCAGCCAGCTCTGTTCAGTCTATTCCAGCTTGTGGTACAGCTACAACCTGAGCTGTAACTTTATTTTGCATTTACTTGCCCTTTATTCTCTCAGAAAGCTGTGCTTGTTTCAGCTTCAGTACAAGATAAATATTAACACAAGATAAAATCAGATAAATGAGATAGTCCACTGGGATCATCAAGCTGTAGCTGTATGGAAGATCATGTGTGCCGTGCAGCTAAAAGTGATTTCTTAGACTTGTCATTTAGCAATAATAAGCAACGGAGAGAAACCGAAGTGTAATACAACCTTGACCCGCGACTGCGAACAGTACAGACGGTTACAGAAAATGAATGGATAGATGTTGATGTTGCTCGAGGATCCTTTCGTATCATAAAAGATGATTAAAAGCAAAGTGACCTGAACCCTGACTTTCTTCTGGAGAATGGTTGAGTTACACATTTCATAAGAAGCAAAGTGGACTTCCCCCATCGATGCTGAAGCTGACGCTTCGTGGGTGGGTTTGAGGGCTCAGGGGGCAGCCCTGTTGCTTGGGAATTTGCGTATTTACCATCCTCATATCTTTATTCTCACAGTCCAAAGACAAAGCCTTAGGCTAATTGGTGTTTCGAGACTAACGAAAGAGCAGAAGCATTGTTAGGAGATATTTTAGGGGGGCTTCAGTCGTTTAGAAAACAACATATCAAAACAACTTGCAGGACAGCAGAGGCAGACGACACATCAGAACGACATGCAGAACGACGCAGTCAAGCAATATATCAGGATGACATGCAGAACGACGCAGTCAAACGACACATCAGGATGACATGCAGAACGACGCAGTCAAACGACACATCAGGACGACATACCGAATGACACAGTCAAACAATACATCAGGACGACATGCAGAACGACGCAGTCAAACGGCACATCGGGACGACATGCCGAACAATGCAGTCAAACGACGATGACGACGACACATCATGTCACATGATACAACTTTTTAGACAAAGCGGGAAATTTATGAAGCTTTACAAAACTTGATAATTTGAAAAAGAAAACTATTTTTAAAAGTAACCAATGAAGTAAAATAATCCTGATCACAAAACAGACTAATAGTAGGAGCTTCTCCCATTACCTCAAGATATATTTTTAAATATTACCCAGATTTTACCCAAATAATCCAAGGGTGAATTTCCTGAAGCCTTAACACTACGTTGTTTGTAAGTTATATCTTTTAACAAAAAAAGCATGTTTTATATTAATATTTATCTAAATTAACCCACTGCACAATATGTCTATGTTTAGCTTGCATTTATTCTGGGGGCTGTGCCACTTTAGTTTTCAAATCCTAGAATTGCCCCTGCTATAGAGTATGACTGTAGAGTGTGATTTCCTGCCCTGGACTGGTATTCTGTGCAAGGTGTAGCACAGCCTTGTGACCTGTGCTGCCTGGAAAAGGCTGTAGGACGCCCGGGACCCTTAATAGGCTATGCAGTCAGCAAGACAGCTAATAAGCCAAATTCTGGGGGGGGGAATTATGTGTCTTTGGAAAGAAGTGCAATATTGTAAGATAAGCAAAGCTGAATTTAAGCAATGTAAGCAAATGTAAGAAATGTAATGTAATGAATGTAAGCAAAGCTGAATTTCATGATTTTACTAAAAAAAAGTTTTTTAAATGTATTTTTACTTAAATTACTGTTTCAAGATGGTCCTACTTTAGAGGAAATTGAGGCTGTTGCCAACCTCTCTGGCTGTCCTCCTCCAACAAAGTCAAATATTTGCCCCAACGGCTGTCTGTCCAAAAAGTACCGGACGATTTCTGGAATCTGCAACAACAGGTAGGAAGGTAAATTATAAGTTCTTTTGGAAAAATAAGGGAAAAAAAAATTAAATGGACAGCTGTAAACAGTGAAGTCTCTGGTGATACTTTACTTGAGGGACCATGAATGCCATAGCATCATTCCCTAGTGGATTAACCACAAACTTAGGTCTTTAATGAATAATGACAGATCTTTTATCTGAAAAAGCTACTATATTTGTTCATGATTTGTACTTGAGTAATAACTGAATTACTACGAAGTATTTGTGCTCCCTCAAGTAAAGAAGGTCTGTGACATAAATAATGTAGTAGTAAACACTTACTTAATGCATTAATTAACCATTAACAAAATGTTAGTTCTTAATTAATAAATTATGATGTTAATGTATTCTATGCAGGAACTATATCAGGTATATCTGTCGGGGCAGCATTGGCTCAGTGGGCTAAGCTGGTGTGCTTGTAATCACAAGGTTGCCGGTTCAAACCCAGCCTCAGCCTGTCTGTGGGTCCTTGAGCAAGGTCCTTGACCCCCAGCTACCTGGGTGCCACTAAGAGTTGAGGGAGGCATAAAAGTAATTTCCCCATGGGGATAAATAAAGAATTGATTATTATTATTAGTTAACTGTTAACTAATATGGTTTCTGAATGGAATACACGAACTGTCATGATTGGTCAATGATGAACAAACATTTGATCAGAACATAACTAACACTTAGTTATTTGTTAATTAATGCATTAAGTGAGGGTGTAGTCCTACATTATTTGGGTCCAATTAAGTAAAATGTGACCATAAAATGCTACCAAGTCTATTTTATATAAGCCAGTGGGTGTGCTTTTGTGCCTATGGGTTTGCAGGCATTTAACTGTTCAAATGACCAAGCTATGTATTAAATGCTGGTATATAGTGAGGCTGAGAACTTAGAGCCAGCTGTGCAGCTGTGGTTGATTTGCATTGGACACCATTTACTGCTATGGAGGTCCTTACCTTCAGGGGGTTACACCTTTACAATCAGCACAGTCGTAAGAATCATTTCATGGGTCTTTGAAAATCCCAGAGCTGCTGTGTCTTTAGCTGACTCTGTCTGTGGAAGATTATAGAGTCACGTGACACTAACTGTGGTACCAAAGTGTTGGTTTAGCTCATCTATAATGTATATGTTGTGCTGCATATGTTCTGCGTAATGGAGGTCAGATATAGGATACTCAATCGCACATTCTGCTTTATATGCACACCATCACTATTTGTACTCCTCCTGTTTTCTACAACTTTGTCACCAAAGACATGTAGAATGAGTTGAATTTCACAGAAAAAGCTTTGATCAGGTGGTAAATCAACATCTGTCATATGATCACTAATGCTTTCGCAATAAGGAGAATACAACATCTCTTCTCTTTTACTGAACTAATCATCATTATGTAGGGAATACTCTCATTTTTATTAATAATATTCAGCTTTTATATTTAATTCAAGACCATCTATTTATGTGTAGGAAGATAGGATTCATTCATAGTGTTTTGATGTTTGGACCATTATACGCACATAATGGTCATATAATAAACATTCCAATGCATTTGATTGTAATGTTGTAATATTTGTAAAGCTAATTTGTAATTTATGAGCATCCAACATTCTTATTCCTTCCAGACATAATCCATTATGGGGAGCAGTCAACACTGCGTTGGCACGGTGGCTTCCAGCAGAGTATGAGGATGGAGAGGGTCAACCCAAGGGCTGGAACCCGGAGCACTTACAAAATGGCTTTCCGTTACCTCTCGTGAGTGGTATTGCGCACTGGTAAATAAGTGAATCAAAGTAAAGGAATAAGCACACAAGTAACTTTTAAAAATACACTGTTTACATCACAACAATGCCTTTACATATGCACATCTAATTTAGCTACAGTGTTGAGAACTGAAAAACCATCTTCATAAAAATGTAATGTTGTATTTAGAAAACTATATTACGAAAAAAAAAAATCTTTATCTATATATATATATATATATATATTAGTAATTAGTAGTATATATATAGAAGTATATTAGTAAATATACTTCTCTGATTACAAAAGAAAAACATTTAAATATTAATTGTAAGATGATATATCATTGTTTATTTTCTGGTTCTGGGTTCTGACAGCTGAATGTATGAATATGTTAACAGGTGCGGGAAGTCAGCAACAAAATTATGCAGAGATCAAGCAAGCGTGTCTCGGAGGATGATGCATATTCCCAGATGCTAGTGGACTGGGGCCAGTACATCGACCATGACATTTCATTCACGCCACAGTGTATAGTCAAGGCTGCTGATTTTGGAGGACCGGACTGTCTGGAAACCTGTGAAAACATTAATCCCTGCTTCCCGATTAAGGTATCTGCACGTATGCAAATGGTAGACACGTCATTTTAATTCGCAATTTATAGTTTTAGGAAATTAACAGATGTACCCGTTGTGAGTTAGCTGGTGACACAGATCCCCAGCATTTTGTATATTCAGGGGGATGCAATAAAGGTCTACATCGGTCTCGGGGGAACTATGCGTTTCCGTTTTTCGCACTGTAGAGTCTTTTATACATATTTTTAATCCATGCCAGTGTTAAATTTTGCTTTTATTAAATTTTAAAAGCAATATTATGAATGGAAATTAATAATTATGTGAGTCATCATGAAAAATAGTGTGTGATTTGGGAAATGAACAAATTAATAAGCAAAAAGGGTGTCACAGTGGGTCAGTGTGTTGCGTTGCTGACTACGGCTGTTCCTGGCCTTTTGAGTGACTTGCATGCCATGCCTGTGTTACGTAGCTTCCTCAGGCTACCCTGGGTTCTTCCTCCGGTCTAAACATTGCAGCGCGGTGAACTGGTGACTCCAAACTGCCAATAATGTGTGGATGCACTGGGATACCAGCCTGCACATTCGTTTCTCTTGTGCCCTGGTTGGGATAGACTCCAGGCCCTGACTGGAAGAGCTGGCTGGATAAATCATTTGAGAGAATTATAATGTTGCATCAAGTATAATATGTTGCCTGTTTCCTTCCAGCTTACGCGTCTCATTCACGGTAATCGTTACAATGAGTGATTGTTGCCATTGTAGTTTTCAATAGATATGCGATAATACCAATCAAGAGTAAATCTAGGAAATTGCAACCTAGGTGGTTTACTAGGGAAATAAAGTATAAAGTAAGGAGGAAAAGGGCTT
>JAODUD010000026.1:17776379-17803842 GCA_026784285.1 Stomatorhinus walkeri
TAAGTTCTTCCCAAGCGAGCTTGATGGGCCGAATGGCCTCCTCTCGTTTGTATAGTTCTTATGTTCTTATGTTCACTAATGCTTTAAAAATGCTATGACAGTGTAACATGTGAGTGTGTCTGACTGCCACCCCCAACATGAACAAAGACAGAAGGCATATTAAATGCTGATGCCTAATCCCAAAGTCACTATCGGACTACAGTTGTCATAGTGTTGGATTTAATAGCAAATGCTAATACTGATGCACTTCACTACCCTACATCACAGAATGACTCTCCTCTCCATCAGCTGAAATTTCAGTACTGATTAAATTATATTGCCCACAGTTCACTGGTCACCACAATGAACATAGATTATCTGCTCCTCTAACATGTAAATAATCTCTTTCAAATAAGCTCCAACTTGACCTGGGTATATGGCATGTGTCCACTATATATATGCTTGCTTAATAGTAGGTTTATATCCCGGTAGAGACATCCATCCATCCTCAGTAACCACCCGTCCAGGACCAGGTCATGATGAGCTTGAAGCCTGTCCCAGGAAACAGAAGGCAAGGCAGACAGGGAATGAATCAACACTCAATTAAGCCAAACAGGGGATTTAGAGCCACCATTTTTCCTAACTACATGTGTTTGCATAAACAAAACAGGGCCTGTAATGTACTTTGTAAGCCCTCTAGTTCAGTTTTTCCCAATCCGGTCCTCAGGGACCTGCAGTCGTTCCACATTTTAAAACCCTCCGAGCTCCTTGTATGACAGGCCACATTTTTGCTCCCTTCCAATTCCCGGGTCCCCAAGGGCCGGATGGGGAAACACTGCTCTAGTTAAAACAGTGCTAGCTAAATAAATAAACAAATAAATAAACATTGATATTTGGAGGAAACGGACATAAGGAAAGAGAAATATACTAACTCCATAAAAACCAGCTAGTACGTATATCCCACCCCTAGTACTAGAAAACGTGCGGATCACAATTCACGGCCATGTGATTTCAATACCTGTTGATAGCAGAAATGCTAATTCAAGCAAGCTAAACTCTGTTGGAGGTGTCCATAATCGGCTAGAAGCAGTCAGTTGACTTGTGCTGGTCGTTCCAGCCCACGGGCAAGAATGCCAAGTTTCAGAGCCGTCGGCTGAACAAACAAGAAGGTTCTGCAGAGGCATTTATTGCTTTCCAAGTGTAATAAAACACAAGACCCGGCACTGAGCCCGGGCGCAGTAAAAAAGTGGCAAGCGGGAGCCAACAGCTACTTGAGCCATGCGCTGTGATCACTTTGATCAGACTGCTTTTATTCCACGTCCAAAAATAACTGATGCGCTAAACCTCAGACCGGAACAAAGACCTCTGAAATGAGATGCCTTGCCAATTATTTTTACCCGTAAAACGCTAGCGTGAAGGATGCGACTGTACTGCTATTGGAAAAAAACCTCAAATGAGACGTAAGCAGCTGATACCATCCTGACTTTCACTTCAATATTGATGTTGCTAAAAAAATAATTTCCATCTATACTTTAACTTTCTTTGTATGATGTTCTCATTGAACTGGTACAGAAGTGTGTTGAAAAAAATAAGATGGAGGGCAAAGGAATGAATGTCAATATCTGATTCATTCTCTTAACAAGGTACAAATAAGTACACAAAAAGGGTATCAAAGTTGACACTGCAAGCAGCTTTTACAATGTCGCCACTTAATTTGGCACTGACTGTAGACACTAAATAAAGCTGTTCAAAGGTTTACTTTTGCTTTTTAATTATCTATGGAGTTTTATCTTCATTGGTTTGCACTGTTGCTTCACACACTGGGACCAGGGTTTGCATCACCACCCTAACTTTGTGTGTGTGGAGTTTGCATGTTCCTCCTATGTAGTCTGAGGGTGTCTTCTGGGTACTCCGGTTACCCTTCACAGTCAAAAATCTTCCTAAGGTGAACTAGACTTGCCAAATTACCCCTAGACGTAATCGTGTGAGGGAATGGTGTGTGTGACCTTTCATGGGTTGGCATCCTATCCTGGGTAATTCCCTGTCTATAGCTTCTGTAGCTCCCTACCCCTGCAGACCTGCATAGGATAAGCGAGTACAGAAAATGGATGGATGCTAGTTAGGCAGCAATCAAGTCATGGATAACTCGTGTTGCAGGTACGCTTGGCTCATTAATTCAGCTTTTCACTTTCTTCCTTAACATTTGGCTTTGATAGATACAGCTATTGGTTTTGTCACTTCACTGTGGACATCCAAGGTAAGAACTGAACACTGGTTCCTTGTGCTAAAATCTGTAGCAGAGATTGTAAAATGGAGAAACAATAGGTTAAATCTTCTTTGCATCACTGCCAGGATCGCCATCCTACTCAATAAACACCAACAAATAAATATTGAATGGGTAGAGAAAAGAAAATATCTTCCTGACTGCAGCAGGAGACATTTTGAGACCTTTGAGAAAAGATTCGCAAATGAAACCTGCATTTGATTGTATTCAGTGCATTTCAGTATGATTCAATATTCACTATGGCATCACTGTTACAAATGAAGGTGTTAGAAGTAACTATTAAGTGACACATAATACTCATTTTACATTGTACATATGCCCGGAATATAGTCGGGGAGGTTTTTATTAGCAAGCAGTGATTGTAGGAATTTTTTTTTGGTATGTGATTTACTATCACCGCAACATGATCATTTTAAAACAGAGGTTCAGATCTGTCCAAAGCCAATATAATAAGGAAAATAAAAGAAATGAAAGTTCCTTTGCAAAAAATTTGTAAGCAAGCAAGCTTTAGTAACGTGAATTTTTTGTCAGTTTTTCCTGTGATGGCTCTTTGCATGCAAGAAATAAGATGCATGCAGAGAAGTGGTACAAGATGATAGCTATTAATTATGCCTTTCTTTATATCTCGTCCCATAAACTGTGGGAAGCCAGTCCTTTCATAAAGCTGGTGGCCATGCATTGTAATTATCTCTGGCAGCACAAGTGTTGTTTTAAACGGTGCCTTAAGCATGACATTACGGCTCCGGAGACCACAAGCCACTTCTACATATTGGAGATACGCCGAATCGCTGATGATGTTGGACTAATGCTCCTTGCTAAACAATGGGGGAGATGAGATAAAGTCAGAGGTACAGGGCAGAAGCATAGAAGGGGTTCGGCAGAAGAGGGGCCATTTAGCGAAATCCCAGGTTAATTAAAGGGGTAGCGCTTCTCAATTATTTTTTCTGCATAGTCCATTCTTAACGATTCAAATGATGCCCTGGACTAGGGAAGAAGGGAAACCTGATAGGGAGATTTCAAAAGAGGATTTTATATTAGAAATCTCAGAACTGCTACAGAGCTGCTGCATTATTTATATATCGTCTAAGAAAAACACAGGAAGGGTAGGATGTAGCTAAGCTCTCACATGGACAATTAATGCATGACATCTTGATGTTTGTCTTCTTGTTTTAGCATAAGATTTTGTATATACATGCTGTAGTGAATGCACAAATAATATTCTGCCCTGTTTCTCTTTCTACCTCTGATGTTTGAATACACTGCTAAGTCCAATGGAAGATTTATAGGGGCTCATTTCAGAGGGTATGGGTAGCTAGGAAAGACTCAAAAGAGCTGATACAATGTCTTCAAGAATCCATCATACTGCTATACCATCCATCCATCTTTCTTCTAAATCAGTGTTTCTCAACCCGGCTCCTGGGCCTCCCCCAGCCACTCCATTTTTTTGCTCCCTCCCAACTCCTGGAAGCAGAAATGTGGACTCAATGGGGCTCCACGAGGAAACAATGTTTTAAAGCTCATAAAGGGTTAATGGTAAGTTTGGAACCAATCCAGGGAAACACAGTACCCACGGCAGGGGAACACCCTGCACTGGATGTCAGACCGTCACAGAGCACACCACTATCACACGCCATGGGCAATTGAGAGATGAATGGTAGTTTAGAGTCACCTAACTGCATGTTTTGGGACTGTAAGAAGACACCAGAACTGGAGGAAAGGGGAACTCACAGAAGCCCCAAGATCACAGAATCACAACCGGGAAACCTGGAGGCCACAGAGCTACACATTGCAACAACCAAATCAGCTCTTATCAAATGAAAGTTTATTTATGAAATGCACAAAAAGTTCGGCAAACAGCAGTACCATGCAGGCAATGAAACGAGTTTCCTAGAGGGCTCTCTACAGCAAGTAAGAGAAATATGTAAAGAAGAGCACATAAGTAAAATTGTAATAATAGAATAGTAGAATAATGATATAATGACACATATAATGACACACTATATTGCTAAAACTATTGGAACACCTGCCTTTACACACACATGAACTTTAATGACATCCCATTCTTAACACAGGCTTTCATATGGAGTTGGCCCACCCATTGCAGCTATAACAGCTTCTACTCTTCTGGGAAGGCTGTCCACAAGGTTTAGGAGTGTGTTTATGGGAATTTCTGACCATTCTTAAAGGAGAGTATGATGTTGGATGAGAAGGCCTGGCTCACAGTCTCTCCTATAATTCATTCCAAAGGTGTTCTGTCGGGCTGAGGTCAGGGCTCTGTGCAGGACAGTCAAGTTCCCCCACACCAGACTCGCTCATCCGTGTCTTTATAGACCTTGCTTTGCACACTGGTGTCTAGTTATATTATAATAGGAAGGGGCCATCCCCAAACTGCTCCCATAAAGTTGGGAGCATGAAATTGTCCAAAATATCTTCAAATGCTGCAGCATTAAGAGTTACTTTCACTGGAACTAAGAGTTGCTGATATTTCCAATTACTTTCCCACTTTGTTATAATACCAGTAACAGTTGACCGTGGAATTTTTAGTAACGAGGAAATTTCACATATGGACTTACTGTATTGCACAGGTGGCATCCTAATAGGGTACCAGGCTTGAATTCACTGAGATCTTGAGAGCGACCCATTCTTTCACAAATGTTTGTAGAAGCAGTCTGCATGCTGCGGTGCTTGATTTTATACACCTGTGGCTATGGAAGTGATTGGAACACCTGAGTTCAATGATTTGGAGAGGTGTTTCAATATTTCATTACAGGGTTATTCAAATCACGGTCCTCGAGGTCCGAGCAATGCTGGTTTTCCAGCCTTCCTTTACCTGTCAATCAGGTGTGAAGCCTCTGCATAAATCAGAATCAGTAATTATTAAACTAACTACCTGGGAGAACTGAAAACAAGGCCTGGATTTGGAATCGAGGTCCAGAAAACCTTGCTTTATAGCTATACATATGTTGATATAAAACAATAAAAAAATAAAATAGGCACACCTACGGGCAATTTAGCAACCCCAATTAGCTAAATGGTCCATACTAAAAACACACACATTCTCCTTGAAATTTAAGGGCAGTTATGCAACATCTAAGATGCATAATGGGAATATTTGACAGACTGAACTGCAGCTTCAGCTTTGTTCTGCCACATATGAATATATTAGAGAACTCATTTATGTGTCAATTTACTTCAGACACTAAAGCGTGAGGTTTGATTAATAAAATGGTTGCCCGTATACTTTCTGCATGCATAACTTGAAGTAAAATGGTCTTTTTAAATGGCTGCAAAATCCTGAGCAATTCATGGAGATGTTCTGGCTGATTATTTTTGGGGTCGTTGATGATCTGCACGATAGCGCTGAGGCTATGCTAGGCCTTTTCAACTCGAGTGGGCGTTATGAGATTCAAGGTTATGTGCAGAGTAGATAAAAGGTGTCTGCCTGTTACACTGATCAACGTGGCAGACATTAATCTCATCGCAAAAACACGGCATCGCCCTTGGACTGCAGGACTGAGGTGTTAGTGCTGAGAAAGAGCAGGAAAGCAAAGCACTTGCTCCCGGGCCAGTGAACATACTTACGAAAGAGCAGGGTTTAGCCGACAGTGGATTTAAGCTATTGGAAATGCAAGCCATTAAAGAAGTTCTCTTAGCAATTCCTCTGTACTGATGGAGCTGATTTAGAAAGGACTCATTTGAAGTGAGGTGGACATGAGCCCGAATAACCTATTAAAAATGGTCTCTAGTGGGTTCATCTTCACTGCCTGTGTTAAGTAACATCAAGGGAATAGATGCCTACTGCTTTCTAAGAACTGCTTTATAAACTCTGGACAGTTTAACGATGGTGTGACAGATATTATATTTCACATATGCCTTAGATACATCAATATTCCTGATCGGATTGCACTTATTAAAGAAAGTGTTACATTGTACCACAAGCCTTCAATGGGATGACCTAGAATCACTCTCCAGTTTGCTAAGGGATATTTTTTTTTTGAAGTAGCTTGACCTTTACATCAACTGATTTCCAAAGGCAGAAAGTTCCATTGTGACTATTGTCAAAAGCCATTTGTCTAGTCAAAATCTTGCGGACACTGATCCATGTGATAAGGACAGGTATGTCTCGAGAACGGGATGAGGGAGTTAGGTCAGCCATGCCTAGACTGAAGTAGAGACTGGAGTTTTGGATTCTTGGAAAAATCTAGAGAGCACTCCCCGCAACAACAACCTTTAGGACTAAACACCCTTAGACCCACTCAGAGATCCAGCCCTTCAAACAGACAGCCTCCCGTAACTGCCTCTTCCTCTGTCTGCTGCAAAGCCTGCGAGTGTTGCATGTCAGCACCTCTGGGTTCTTTTATACACTGGTCATTGTTCGCCTGTCTAGCAGAAGGGTTGAATGTTGCAGCAGAGATAGTTCTTCCACCCTGGGAATGGTAACCTGCACAGACACGTGACAGCATGATGGGCTGAGAGGCCTTGTAGAGGCCTTTTCCCTCGAGAGAGGCGACGGCGTAGCAAATGTGCAGATATGCGTCATTTTTGCAGTGCTGGTACCTTGATTGCAGCCATCATCAATGCCAATACTGTGTGAGATTGGTATTTAAGGATTCAATTGGCAAAGGCTAAGCATATTTTATTGAAATCATGTTTCCTGCTTGATTTTGACCTGTATTCAGTGGTTGTGAAAATGGCTTTCATTTGCAATGCTTTTATGCAAGGTTGTTGTCACCCAGCACTTTACATAAGTTTTAGTCTGGAGGAAATGAACAGAATATGAACTTCATCAAAGGAGAGTCATTTAGAATATAAGTGAGCAAATGCAGTTGTAAGTAATGTAAAGAAATGTCTTTACAGTGATTTGGGGTCAGAGAGCACAGCAAAGTGTTCAAGCTGCCGGATGCAGGGGTCTGATGCAGTGCAGGCACCTGCCAATATGTGGATGCAGTGCAGATACCTGGCAGTACATGGATACAGTGTGAATGCCTGGCAGTACATGGTACATTTCCACAAATAATTCATCCATCCTACTATCTTGATACCACTTCTCCTGGTGAAGATCGTTGTGCTTTTCATTTGCAGATGACTAATTTAAGTAATAACTGTTTAGATGTTGACTAAACCTTAACACAACTGAGAAACACAGACGCAACACAGAGATCATGTTTTAGTACAACACACCACTTTATATACAAGGAATAGCACAAAGGTAAGGGGGTACAAAACTATAAGAGTTATACTTCACTAGCATAGTAATATCAGCACAATGTTTTAGACACATATGTCAAATCTTATTTCAATTACATTGGTTTCTTATTTTGTATGCAAAGCATTACGCTAATCTCAATTGAAACTCACATTGTAGTCTACAGACTTTAAGGATATATATCTGCAAAACTACACAACACATTAACACATTCACACACATCACACATACAAATTTCCATCATGATTTGGTGAAAAAAACAGATTCCCTGAAAAACCAGATTACCTGAAAACCAGTGGTGGGGAACCTGTTCCATGGATAGCCGCTGTGGGTGTGGGTTTTTGGATGACCTCTTGATCAGCCAATAATAAAGCTGCGGTTCTCAACTCCAGTCCTGGGGACCTGCTGGTATTGGTTGATTTGTAGGTCATCCCTAAAACCTGTCCCCACAGTGCTTCCCCATGGATCAGGCTCACCACCCCTACTGTAAACCGTTGTTAACATAGTCATGTGACATAAGTCTCTCTCTATGGTCCAGGCAGTTAGAAATGACTAATAAAAACAGCAGATTTGAGCATCAAACAGCCAGTTCCAAGTCTTTGGCATTACAGTGCCAATACGGCTCTGATTGCCTACATCCCCACACCTAACAGCAATTAGGTTGTGCCTCAGACATAAATAAAATCACCACACAAAAACTTTCTCAGCTATACACTGTGGTCTTGGCTGAGAGCGCACCACAGCAATCTTGTCAGGATCTGTTGTGATGCTTCTGCCATTGAGTAGATGACCCAGAAATCTTGACATGCCAATGGAAGATGCTGCACTTAACTTGGCTCAGCTTCAGACCCACTGTGAAGATGGCAGAAAAGGCTTCCCAGAGGCTTACTTTTGAAGTTGGTTGCATGAATCTGCAGGTCATCCACGACTGTGTGATATATTAAAGAGCACCTGCTTGAAATTGGCAGGAGCATTGGAGACCCTTAATGGCATCACTCAGAACTGCCACAATCCTAGTCTCAAGCTGAATGCTATCTTCTCCTTGGCATCCAAAGTGAGCACCATCTGCCAATAGCCATGGCACAGGTCAAGGGAGCTGAAGCAAGCTGACCCTGCAATGAAATCAAGGGTATCATTGATGCAAGACGGTGGGCAAGAGTCTGTTTCGGCAATATCATTCAGACTGATGAGATAGCATTGAATAAACATTCTGGTGTCCGATCTCTTTTGCCTTGTGCTTCTCAGTGTCCAACAACCAAGAGGTATCCCACTTCAGCTTGTGTCCTTTGATACCAGGGCAGGATGGATCCAGGAAAGCTGAATTTTCCAGCAGTCCACTGTGTTAGACGGTACCTTTAGTTCTCGGTAAAGGCATCTTGCAGGTTGTAGTTCAAATTGTCAGCATCATCTAGTCATCACACGAGGCAGAGGATAGTAACATGCCCGTTTCCCCCCATCTAAGGGGTTGACAGAGCAGTGAGTTCCTCCTGCTCATCCATCAAATTTCTCTGCCCACCCCCCTCTTCTATCATCAGATGCACCTTGGGGTTCTCTGACCAATTTAGTTTATTTCAGATGGGGGACAGTGCTTCATGCTGAGCAACCACCTCCACGTCTGACTGCTTCCATCCTCTCCAGAAAACAAAGGGTCGGTGAATCCCACTGCGGTCTTGGCTGCTGCAGTTATTTCTGTCGATCTCATGATTTGTTGTCAAGAAACCAAAACCATTCAGAGCTGTTTATTAATTTAGCTTCTTTGTGGGAGTCCAAAGAACAAAATTCACTCTGACACTTTAAATATAACCTTAACTAAAAGGTCTTTAACAACGACAACAAAACAGCAACAACGCCAATAACAATAAAAACAGTAGGGATCCAGCAGCATTGGTGCATAACCCCCCAATAATAATAATAATAATAATAATAATAATAATAATAATAATAATAATAATAATAAATGTGCTAGATTGTATGTATTTTTATTTTGTTGCCAAATAGGATGTAGCACAATAATTATAAAAGAGAACACTCTAAAACTTCATCAGCTTTGACTCTGACACTGACTGATAAATCAGTGGGGATGTCACAATGGCCATAATGTCACATCGGGTGGCTCTCACCTTCAGGATCATTGATATAATGTCCCTGACTGCTCTGTGTTTCTGGAATTTGTATGTGCTTCCTGTATTGTCCCTTCAGCATTCACACAGTCTGCAAACATGCAGTTTTCCAGACTGGAATCACTTAATTGGTCGTATTGTATTACGATGTATGTATGTTTATGTGTGTGTGTGTGTTTGTGCATGCCTTGCAATGGCCTTGACATTCCACCTGTGACACTGCCCAGGATAAGTGGTTGGAAGATGAATGGATAATAAAGGTCTTATTCTTTGTGAATAAAATAGTCCATCCATCCAAGATATTTGGAAAGATACTACATTTTCAGAGGCCCATACACAGCCACTGAAAAGGTCACAATAAGTCCAATGACAATAAAACTGATATTGAAATAACCAGAGCATAAAGTATCATAAAGTCATGCACATACAGATGCGTACTTTAAAAACCTCCCATAATATCAGAGGTAATTGTATTCAATCCTGCCTGATTTGTGTAATACAAAAAAATTGCTACAGCCTGTTTGCTACATTTTGTCGCATCCCGATCGTGCCACTCCTCCTGTGTGCCACACCCCCTCGTTAACCTTGTGTGGAATCCCCATGTTACCAGCTGTTCCTAGTCCTGTCTGATTAAGTTTATGTATTTAAGGGCTTCCGTTAGACTTTCCCCAGTCCTGTCATTGAAGTGGTGTGACGTTATCAACTGTTCTGCCTAGTCTACCTCTCTATTTACCCATTAAACCCCTTGTTCCTTGATCCTTTGTGTGTTTCTCCTGTTTCCCTGGTGCATGCCCCACGATTCATAACACTTTTCTTAATTTTAGTCTGTTATGCTACTTGCGTGGCATTTATCCTCACAAGCAGGCTCAAGGGCCTATTGAATTTCATCTGCATGAAAATGAAAATTCTGTAATGAATGGCAATTAATTAGATTTCAGCTTTCAATGCTGGACCATTCTAGTATTTACAGAGCCTTAATCTCCCTATCGTTCATTGTTCCACTCTATGACTCTCATTCTGGATACCGGTGGATTTCAGTTTTGTCTAGCTATAAAATTTTCACGAGGGCACAAAGGAGATTATTTTCCAAAATGTCAAATACAGAGAAGAAATCTGACGAGAGTATTTCTCTAGATTTTTTCCCCGCTCAACATTAGAGGTGTATCATAGTCAGAACTGCTGTTTGGTATCATGAGAAACTCCAGGAGCATATACACATATTGCAACCTGCTGATTTCTGGAATTGTGGGATTGTCATCTATTGTTGTTTCGTCTGCACTTGCCCTATAATTGTTTGACATCTCCTTCATTTCCCTTTTCTGTTTTTTTTTTGTTTTTTCTTTTTTTTAGAGTCACTTTTTTGGTTTACCCAATGGAATCATATGCTGTTTCTTACATTTCATAACCTAAGCACATTTAATAGTCAAATCCTGGACAGGAATGATTTTTTTATTTAAATGCATTTGTTTATATTTGAAACAAAGACAAACGTAAACATGTTATCACCCAGCTCTGCTGTAGAGATGACAGTGAAATGCGAGGAGATGGAAGGTACTTTGTTTGAAGTTTGATGAAAATACGAACCACTGTGTGGATTGTAAACATAAAATATCTGAGATTATCAAAGGGAGATGGCATGGAAGTGGGAGATGGAACAGAAGGGAATATTTGGAAAAGTCCTGTCTGAAGGTAGCATTTTACGTCTCGGCAAATCTGCTCTTCTGCCTTCATCTGTTTTAAGTCATTGATGTTAACCTGAGGCGAAAAACGCAGCCGTAAATGCCTTAGTCAAAAAAATATGTTTCGGAAAATGAGGACAGATAAAACGGTCAGAAGAGAAACAAAGCCAATTTTTAGATACTAACAGGCATTGCTTAATAACATTTATCATTTGTTTATCGAGTGCACAGCTTCATGTGGTAGTCATGTGGCTGATGTCAACTGCATTTTCATTAAAATTGCAAATTCAAGAAATGCAGACATTTTAAATCCATTAATCTTGTGCTTCACTATTCATTCTTATACTTCACTCTATTTTTATTAAATGTTACACTGCCACTTTGCAGTGATTTTCCAGTAAATCAAGAGGAATTCTTGTACGGAGATTTTATTCAACAAAGTTTCTTTTTATATTATGGGAGAACCCAGTTCAGTATAGTAGTAATTGGAAGGAAAGTTACATTGTAAGGAAGTAAACTTTGGATGAGGAATTTTTGTTTTGTGACTCTTTTCTATATATTGCATTGTGGCTTGGAGTTGCTCTGCAGGACTTCCATCTTTCATGAAGAATGTGCTCCGATTTACATCAGCATCGAAGAGAGTGAATCTGCTGTTGTAAGCATCTATCCAGATTCACAGACACACTCTGAGCTCTGGCAAATGCTAAAGGAAACAGAGCAGAATGGCAGTTATCTAAATACTGTAGCTGCTCGGGCTTTTCAACTATATCTTGAGTAGCAAGGATAACATTGATTTGGTTGCTTCGCTAGATTTATTCATTTTATTTTTCCATATATATTTACATTTTCATTATTGAATCATTTTATTTTACTTAATTTTGGGGTGAACATTTTCCTGTAGGGTGAGGAATTCTGGGAATGGGCACATTTTTTCTGGATAATTTATGGTCCAGGATCTACACAACATCCTTTTTTGCACGTTTACCCCTAATCGAATAAGCAAATTATCTATGCTCTATATGCATTTGCTTATCTGTCTTCCGCAATCTCTGATCCAGTGCAAGTCAGCCTAGAGTCTATGCCAGGAAAGATGGACCAGAAAAATCCCTGAGTCATGTACAGATGCCAGCTGCAAGTCATTAATGTTACTGGACATGGATTACTAAACCAAAATACAATTTGTTTGTCTGTTATAGTCATTTGTTGGATAAAGAACTTAATTTTGTTTGATTGCACTGTTTTGATTGCATCATAGGGCATTATGTGAACACCCAGGAAATGTTCCGATCTTAATTGATAGGTAAGCCCTCTCTTCACCTTGCACTGTTTATTGTTTTCAACAATAAATTATACATTTCATTTCATAGCTGCCGTCTGGGTTCTGCAAACCCCTTTTCCCTTTTCACAGGGGTCTGGGAGAAATTCAAGGTGGTTGAACTTCTCCACAGTTTTCTGTTTCCCTGGTCAATACTCCTCAGCAGATGTGGATCCAAACAACAAATTGTTTGTGGCTAGTTTTCTACAGCACATGCAAACTGTAGATTCAGTCAGTGAAAGAGCATGCTTTGTCTAATGCTTTATGGATTTTAAACCTTAGTGTGTTCAATATTATACCCAGTTCTAATGCACAAGATCTGGAACATAGGTAAATTTTTAGTCTAAATAAGTGAAAATTACATTCATCATAGGTGATCAAAATAACCCATGGACGTAAAAAACACAACAACCCAGCTCCGTTTTTTTTTTTTCAAGGCTTATTATGATTACATTTGGTTAAATTTTGTGTCTTAAGCTCATCCGGAAATTATAAAGTCTTTAGTTTTAGTTTATTGCTTTATCTGTAGTCTTTGAAAACTCAACAGAAAATTCAAAACTCTTCAGCATCAAATTATTAAATAAAAACATCAAACAAGTTAATTCTTCTCACAATATACAGTATGCAGAAAGTTGATAGTAATGCACAGATCACATGCTTTTATACTGCTTTTTGATGTGCTGTCGATACACAGATATAGAAATAGCTTCCTTTTCCTTTTTTATATGTATTTTCACATTTTGCTTCCTGCCGAGTCTTTGATCTAGTTATTCCATCTCAGCATGATTTCTTTTCTTGAAATTCACATTATATCAGTAAAAGCACTGGTGAGAAGGTGAAAACCAGGCAGCCACGCAAACCTGGGTAAGAACATCTCAGGAGGAAAGTGTGCTTGTGTCAAAGTGTGAGAGCACTTGGGGGAAAATAACAGGAAGGTAAGAGACAGCTTAAAAGCTTGAAGCAGGCTCCATCAAAATGACCAATTCTGGGTATGCCCATGTTTTTAGCCAGACAACATAGTTAACAGATAGCTTTTAAACCATTTCAATTTAATACTTTCATCATTCTTGAGAATGTCATAGCTTGATGTGTTTAATAAATTACCCACTATACCATAGAATATATAAAAAGCTTTTTTATGATTATGATTTTCAAAACTGACCTGTCTAATATCAACAACTATAACTTACTATGCAATCCTCTCATTTTAATGAACAAACCAATAAACATTTTAATATATTACTGCCATCTAATGTTAACACATATTATTGTATCGAACATATTAACCATTTCCTTCTGTGCATAATTACTTTAAAAAAACTAGAGCATTAATGCTATGTTTATTTGAATATTTCATATATTTAACCGTGTCTGAGTTATGAAAGACTTAGGAGAAGTAACTCAAAGAACAATTAATCCTGCCCTAGCTAAAAATAATTATGTAGTGTTTTTGGTGAAGGCGATCTAGCTTTATATATATGCCTTTGGTCCTTTAGTAATTTACTGAAATGTGAGACATGTAATTTTATATGAAGAAAGCAGATGAGGCTCAATTCCAGCAGAACTACCTTTTCTAATAACGACTCTTGTCCGCGGTGGCAGTGATAAATTGATTCTGCTCCTTGACACAGTTCACTACTTAGCCAGTGAACCGCAAATCGATATATAAGCACTTAACTTTAAAATAGGGTAGTTCATATTTTTACACTTCCCATAAGGCTCCTTTGCAGTTTATATTTTTGGACATGTATGTGTCTTTAGTTTCCATTTAACATAAACTAAATCTGTAATAACCCCAGACCCTCTCCTGAGTAAATGGATGGATGTTGGATATGCAAAGTTTTGTATATGATATTGTCAAAGAAAAATGAGATATTACCAGTATGGCATTAAAGTCAACCTTTACGACTTATATTGTATTATATTTTTGCTCATGCTTTCAGCCGGTTTTTGCAGATGTCACAGCTACAGGTTTGTAGTTAAGAGGATACTTCATTTGGCGATGTGGCAGACGGGCTAGGACAATAGGGTCTGGGTAGCGAAAGGAGAGAGAAACTAGCAAACATGAAACTAAAAGTGACCTTTTAGAGGAGACTGACAAGAAAACCAAACCGACAAGATGGGAACAGGAAATGATTTGGATCCGTCTTGTTGCGGTAAACAAGACAAACTTGCTAGATTGTGAAAGTTCGGCATCCCATCACGCAGAATTCCATTACTATCACAAAGAAGTAAAGGCAAGTGGAATTAATTGCCATGTCGACTTGGGTCACGTGACTCTGTCTCCTGACACAATGTTATCCCATTCATGCATTGATGACAAAAGGCATCTCCTGACAAACAAATGAACAATAGCTTAAAAGAATCCGTATTGTGAAGAAACAGCAATCAGGGAACTAAACATGCAATACAAAATGATACTAATATCTACGTTTTCCAGTCCTGATGGGAGATTCCAGTCCTTCTTGTTCTACCCATTGAGTTTGTTATCTAACGGCTGGGTGCACTCATCATAAAAACCCTAAAGAATTAAAATTTATGTTTATAACTATTATGACATTTTTATATTACAGCTACAATATAGAATATCCAGTGCTACTGTGCCTCATAATCTTAAAAGCTGCATTTGTGGACATTTATGGTCAACTGTGGTGTGTGATTGCCAGCAGGCGGAAGCCTGAGAAATGACAGACTGAAGGCAGTTTTAAATAGGAGGTTCCAGTCCGTTGCACTAATTGATCAGAACATTACATCCATTACCATTTTCCTGCTATAATACCTTTTAGGCCACCGGCCATTATATCCATTACAGTAAAATTATAGTAACATCAAAACTATTATGAAAACATGAACTAAATTGCAGATTACAGCAAAAGTAAATTGGGTTTTTAATTAACATCTTGTGCAGTACAGCTATACTATCTACCCAAAATATGTTGATAAATCCATAATAGAAGAAACAATTAATACTACTTTGTTATATAATTAATTATAAGTATTTAAATGAGTGTGTTATATTCTGTTCAAGGCAAAAATGTTGACAAAATACATACATTATAGGAATGATATCAATGGTATCATATAGTACATTTGGAATTTGGTGATTAATACTGTACATACATATACACAACTTTAAAATATTTAATGCATAAGTAATGCATTTTACAAATTTAATTTACCATTTTAATTATTTAAAGCATAATTTAAAAATTTAATGCAGATATATGTTCTGATCCAGGGACACTGAGTACTTTGTTCAGTAAGTTTACATATAGAATGCCATACAGAAATCAAGTGACAGAAATCAAGGGACAACATAGAATTTATTTCTACCTACACACAGATATCATGGTGACAATGCAAAACATCAGGACAAAATGGTAACATGACATATGACACGGTGAAAGTCTGAAAAAAGCTTAGACCTTGTTAATAAAGATCAATAACTGGTCTGTTTTTAAATAATCATATTTTCACCACTTGTTCAAGAAACTATGATCAAGCCAGGTTTGAAGAGATCAACCAAAATCAACTAAAGACTAGCAAATGTAAATGAGTAAAAATGTAACTCAAGAAGCCCGAGCATTAAACATTGCTCTCATTTTTATTCATTTAGAAAATGTAACTGATAAACAGCAGCACTGAGTTTCCTGAAAATCACTGCTTATGCACTGTAAAATCCAGTTTAAATTGGAAGTTTATGAAGCATGACATATTACAAAAGAGGAAAAAAATCATGATCCAATCATTCCCAACAGTACACTATAGGTATTGCTTAAAAACTTATAAAAATTTATAATGACAACAGGAAGGCTTATCAGACAGGCTTACTAAGTAGGAGCATTCCTTAAAAATGCAGGCTACAGTGCTGAATACAATTTGAAACCTACACTGTTGATTGTCACTTAGAGCCCCCTGGTGGTAGAATTATTTACCTACAAATAATTAATAGTAAATCCTGTAAGTATGTATGATTTAACAAGATGCAAACAGTTATTCTACTGTTAATCTAATTATCAACCATTTTTAAAAAAGAAGGTTAATGCTTCTTTTTTATGCATGGATTTTAGGTCATTTGCCTTAGTTCTTACTGTTCATTGCCTACTTGATTTGTAAATACTGTAGGTTAAATATTTAAAAATGTCAAGGCACGTTAGACTACCTCAAATGTGAAACGAACACACAGAGCAAGGGTGGGACGCAAATCCAACACACAGAGCAGGGGTGGGATGCAAGCCCAACACACAAACTAGGGTTGGGATGCAAACGCAACACATAGCAGGGGTGGGATGCAAACCCAACACACACAGCATGGGTGACATGCAAACTCAACACACACAACACGGGTTAGATGCATACCCAACACACATAGCATGAGCGAATGCAAACCCAGCACACAGGACACGGGTAGGATGCAAACCCAATACACATAGCAGGGGTGAGGTGCAAACCCAACACACATAACAGAACTGGGATCCAAACCTATGACCCTGTTGCTAACAGATCCATGCCACCATTTAAGCAACTGTTAAGTTTTTTATTGCATGGTTTTTGTCACTGTTTTTAACAATATGACATCTCTCCTGATAATTTGTGCCTGAAAAAAACATCATTTGTATACAATGAAGGTTCCTATTCTTGTGTGTAATGTGCAGTCTTTTGTCATGCTCAGAAATGTACCACTTACTCCCATGCCAACTCCTGTTTTCTTGAACAGTTTCACCGCCTTTATTTTTGTCTCTCAATAACAAATCTATTTCATGCCATTTACTGTCTGTCCTCAGATATCATGAATTATGCATAACTCGCAAGAAACTTCAAAGCGCTTCTCAGCCCAGAACTCTCTAGGACCACTACTGTCTCTTCACTTGCCTTTCTTACCAGCATCACCACTCACGGTATCATCTCCTCCTTTCCTTACTTTGGCCCTCCCTCCTCCCAATTCTCAACATAAACTTGTGTAATTACCTCCCTCCTCTGCTTTTCCTCTCATCTTTTCTTTTTCTTCTATCTTCTGCCTTTCTCCAATGTACAGTTTTTTTTTTTTTTTTTTTTTACTTCCTGATCTTTCAGGGATTTCGGGGTTTTCTCCGTTTTTTCTCATTCTTTACCTAAAGCATTAATCGCTTCTTAGGAATAGAATTCCTCGTTATTGCACCATGGTATGTAAGGGAGAGCTATTCCCAAAGGGATCAGTATTCAGGATTTTATGACCCTAGACAAAAGCAAGCATGTGGTTTAAAATCTCTTTATTATTGTTGTTATAGGAAAAAAAACATGAATGTAAAACATGATAGGTGACAAAGAAGGTAACAGTAACATAATTTACACCAGTGTTTCTCAAACCAGTCGTCAGAGACCCCCAGACAGTCCACATTTTTGCTCCCTCTCAACAAGCAGGGTGCCCTGAGGACTGGCTCGAGAAACATTGATTTACACAGCACTCAGGTTCTGAATATATTAGATGACTGAATGTCTTCTGAATGAAACTTAATCATACATAACCAATGTGCTCAAAACTTCTTAAATGATATTATGATTAGAATCTTAAAAGAATCTCACAGGCACATGGTAACAGGCTCACAGAGCCTTTCACATTGGAGCTCAGCAATCACAGTGCCTTGTATGATGGACATGTTTTTTAATAAAGGAAAGAGTGGCTAATAGGACACATGCCGAATTAACTGCAATATATATATATATATATATATAATTACCCTGAGGTGGAGGTCCAGAATTTCAAAGCATGCTTTGTTTGTAGTTGAGAAATGAGACTGCCATTTTGGTGAAAGCGGGGTGGAAAAGGCAGTTCACTGATGACTTGAGTGCTTGTTGATTTATGATGTCACAAACTACCCGTGCTGTTGTTTCATTTAGGTAACACCATCACGTGGACTCCTACCGGAACCTGCATTAGCTATGGTGAAATAAAATGCAATAGTTTTTTCCTTCCATTTCTGCTCCCAGTGTGAGGCTAGCGTGGCCATTGTTTATTCAAGCGTCCCTGTCAGAATTCCAGGCCTTATCTCGAACCATTGGACAGAGAGATATAAAGCTATGGTATTGCCACACATTGGCAGCACATGAAAACTCCAGGCGCATAGCTGAGGTGGGAAACAAGTCTGCAAACCTGAAACAACAGTGCTATCCACTGAGTCATAATGCTGCCCTGGGCTGTAGCTAAATCTGTCAAGTTATTAATTATAACAGTCATACTTTTTCTTGTGTATCAGTATCAACCCAGCAATGAATTTCGAGGGGGGTCTGGCACAATTCCAAAGGGGGGTTCAAATTCATTATTTTACCACCTGGCAATATGCCTGGTCTGGAGCAAACAAATTTCAAGGGGGGTTCACACTTATTTTACTACATGGTTAAGTGCCTGGTATCACTACACAACCATTACTAGGGCAGTATGTAGCATAGCACATGAACATGTGCTTTGACCCCAAAACTTGCTGTCACCTGTATGTACATGTGTTTGCCTCTCATGGAGAGTAAGATGGGGCTGTGAAAACACATGAATTCCTGTACGCTGATAAAACTAGCAGATTTTTGTCTTTTTTCTTTTGTATTGTTATGGAACACAATGGTATGGAAAATAAGCACAACTGATTACTAGTGATGACCCAATGAAACTTCATTAACCATTTTCTGTATTTTCGGACCCCAGAAACCCCAGTGCTCATGGTTTACTTTGGGGCATGCTTTGAGTCCTTTTTTGAACAGAGAGCACCATCTAGTGGCAACAGAAAATTCAGCAAATGGTTCATGAAGCTTCATTTGACCATCACTACTAATTACCAAATATTTAAAAATATGCCCCCTCCCCCCCTTTTTGCTTATAGATAATTAATGCCATGCACTTGGAAGAAAGAGACAACATAATGTTATTATTATTGTTTTAATATTTTTGTTAACTTGGATTGAAAGCACATTAAACTACAGATGGAAGTCACCATGCCACAAAATTGCATAGAATATTTTTTAGGGAAAAAAAAGATTTATCAATTGGGAACTGTGTCAGAAGCAGTAATTTAGATCACATATGGGTACAGCAGAGTAGCCACAAATTAAGCAATAGCAATACACATCAAAATGGATCCAAAATATTTTACTCCCCAAAACAGGGGCGTTTAAATGTTAAAATGTTCATCAATTTTTTAAAAATAATCCTTGACAACTAAAATCATAACTTTGTATATTATTGTCAGAGCAATAAAACAATGCAATATATACATTAATCTAAAAGGAGTAAACAGTTTTGACATTTCAATATAATGTTCATTCAAATACAGCTAACTTCAAGTACAAGTTGGTAGTGAATTGTAGAATTGTAAAAATGCACACACAATCTTAGAATACAAAATTTCTTATCACAACATTTGAAACAAAAAAAATGCAGTTTATACAATCCACATCACACAACAAATACACTGAAAGGCACCAGACATTCACTTCATTAAGAACCTTAAAAAAAACATAAATTTGGTTACTTGGTTATAAACCTAACTATAAACCTTTTTTTCGTGAAAAGTCATTCAATTAGTTTTATGGTACATAAGAAGTTACACATTTTAAACTGAATTTTCAGAACAATGTATAACCAGACAGAAATGTTAAGCTCATAACAGGAGTTGTATGTTTAAAATAGCTTTTTAAAATTCTGCATTGTATATGTCTTCTGTAGAAGTTTGTGCAAAATTGTTTTTCCAACTATTCTCTATATAATTTACTGATCCACTTTTTGTGCCAGAACAGATTTATTATTTCATTAATGGGATTAATTTAATGCTTTGTTTATATTTAGCTAGCTATTACCATCACACATTTATTAGAGGTGACTGGTCCATAGAGATAGAGGAGGTAATACCTCCCTAATTTTTGAGATTAAATCACAAAACAAGTAACTTTGAAGTTTTCATTGTCATTTAAAAACACAATTTCTCTCTTGACTATTGTAATATTGTAAAATGCATCTCTTCTTACCTCCTCATTCTTTTTAGGCATCAGCTGCTGCTGCTATTTATTATTATTATTATTATTATTATTATTATTATTATTGTTATTATTATTGTCATCGTTGTTGTTTAACTGTTTAGGACCTTAGAACCTTTTGTGACAAATCCCTTAAATCTCAAAAAAGCCATAACAACCGAAAAAATAAAGGCTAAATAGCTATGCAGAAACAAGAAAATTGCCACTACGAATATAATAGGAATAAAAAAAAAAACTTTCAGCCTTAAAGGAATTTGTTTCAGTTAAAAGAAATATCACTATTGTCATTTCACAAAGAATTTGCTTTTTTTTTTTGCGAGTTTAAGCTGCACTCTGACTCACCTTTCACTTTGCTTCAAATACTATTAATGGTAAGACGTTTGGATGACCACTTACATACTGATCACAGCAGAGATGATTAGCGATTTTTTTTTTTGTAGCCACGTCTGTCATTTTACTGAGGTCTATAAGTCTTTGCAATAACAAACAGCAGAACAAGTTACCCCCTGGCTTAAGCAATGAAAAAAAAAAGTTGTGAAAAAAATAATTGAAATGTTTTCTTTTTTTGTATATTTTTTTAAAGACATCACAAATACTTCTGTACAGCCAACAATTAATGTTCTTAATGTAAGTATATTTTAACACAAAGTTAGTGTGCATTAGTTTATCATGCATTCCTGAAACTGATTAAATCACAATAAGTCTGATACAGAACTTGCATTTCAGAGCAATGTATATAAATCATGTTTGTCAAAAATTACAAACTATAAATCAGTTACAATAAATATCACCGGCATACAACTATCTGTAAGGGAAACAAAACTGCAAGCCGCCCGTGCTTGCAGACGAAAGCAAAAATTTGTTACTCAGTGCAAATATGCTGTACGGGTGCCTTTTAATTTGTTGTATTGCATACACCCAGAAAACCGAATATGACAGCAGTTTGTATCTGTGGCAGGTAAAGCAGAACGTCGACTTACTTTGCCTGGCACTTGAAAAATGACCACAAGCGGTACATGTAGCTTCAGTAAAACAGCACTCAACAACCAACCTATTGTGACTCTTAATATTTCCTATGGTGTCAGACACAGAAATTATAGTTCTAATAGTAAATACAATCATAACAATATTAAAAGTGAACCCAAAAACTAGCACCACAATAAGAAATAATGCAAATTGGACAACACTCATTTATACTAGTTACTGTTAATAATAATGTATGTATTTAAAAAATGTCAGCTCCTTTCTGTGACACTGTTCTAATACTTCTCCAAGCAGTCAGTAAACAACTTTTCTCTGAAACCAACAGATGCGTACACGACTGCTACGGTTTTCTAGAAAATTAAAAATCAGATACAGAAAAAATATATAAACATAAAATATGAATCACTCGGATGTTGCCTACGGCGGAACGGTGCTTGGCTTTATGCCGTCCTCTTCCTCTGTCACATCCTCAGAATGGACTGTCTTGTGGTTCACTTGAAGTTCTGACGCTGCAGGAGGAGGTAGGAGGCTGTGGCTCGCGTCCTCGCTCGATTTCCTTTTATTTGCGTTCTGCATGAACTCCTGAATCTCCAGAGGCAGTCGACGGAACTTGTCCTGGTACTCCTGATCCAACTCGGCTTGCTGCTGCAATCACAACCCATAGAGTCAGTCCATGCCTACTGCAGAAAACCAGGCCTCTGGGGCGAAATCACAAAACACAGCTCTAGTGAACTTAACCAGGGTGGCTTATGAGAGTGATTCCTGCATATTTTAAATTTCCCATTTTATTATTATTATTTTGCAGCAACGGCATAGATCTAAGTAGCTGGTCATAATTCTCACATTTAAGAGCTAGCTAAACTAATTTCTCAATATTTATTTCCAGAAACTACCCTATGATTTTTTACTATTGTAACATTACAATTAAATAAAATTGCAATTGATTGCATTACAGGCTGTAATAATAAAGTGATTTTAAAAATTACAATGAATCAAGAAAAACACTACAATGTAAAAAAATATATACAGAAGCTTGATGAAGCCATAGTGGCATGCGGAAGGAGCGGACGATCGGGGCAGGGCACATTGTTTTTTTAACTTTACACATTGCTTGGATACATTTATTTTCTTACTTTACAAATTACTGTTTTGACAGATGTGCTTAGATGTGTTTAGTGCAGGATATGCTCTTCTTGTTTAATCCGGTTCATTTTGTGTTTAAATGCAAAAAATAATAATAATAAATAAATATTTAGGTGTAATTTTTTGGGTCCTGTGTTCTGTCATAAAATCCTACCTATCAAGATGTGCTACTGAGCTGTAGATGGGTTGCCAGTCCAGGTTTTGATTATTGGGGTGGTTACAACCCATCCCCCCATACTTTATGCATATGCGATTAGTAAACACTGAGGCGGTGATTAATTGCATTAAGTTGAACATACAAAGAAAAAAGAAGATATTAAATGCAGTAATATACACAGGAAACCTTAACTTAACCAGTCCGCTATATATATCTTTAAATAATCTACACAGACAACTCTCATGCTGAATTTCTTTGTTATTTACAAATGCATAATCAATATAAATCAATATAGCAGTATACTGAATACATTAATACCACTTAGAACCATTGATCCATATTGTTATATGATGTTTTGGACTTTTGTACTTGAAAAGCAGGGTGTGATCCAAAGCGTCTCCACCGGTTTATATTGTAAAAATATTGCGCACAGAAGTTAGCATTCTGTTAAAGTTTGACGGGCAAGAGGATCATCCATGTTGACAACAACAATTTAGAGAGTTTAAATTGATCAATGCTCTCAAAAGAGTATAATAGTTCTTCTAAAGCAAATATCAGACACCTGTTGCATAGACAAATATTATGCATGTTTAATAAATATTAAGGGTTGCGTGTAAATTTTTCATTCAGTAAAATATTTCTAGAATTAAAAGGTTGCCTTTCTTATACTTCAATGTCAAATGACGAATTTTTATATGCTACAGTACACGTTTTTTCCCCAGTACTCCACTGCTACAGTACTGTACACTGTATGTGGGTGCTTATGGAAAATCAATATGGAGACCAGTGAGAATCACTGGTCTGCAGAATAATGATCACTTCTGTGAAAGAGCCATTAACGTGGCTTGCGACCAAGACACTAACATTTCACCAGAGATTTCTGTACTTGTGTTTGTGAGTTCTGCAGTATATAAAGTGAAATGGAAGCATCACCGTGACAGTGAAAGGTATTAATGGAACAAACCAGCAATTACATTACCTGACATTCTGACATGTGACGAATGCACAAACTGACTGCAAAAACACACCCAAAGGCAGAATCCATGTGACTTTGGATGCTGAGATGCTACGCGGTCTACACTTTCTAAATTGAGGACTTAGTAGACCATAACAAAGGCAAAAATATTTACAGTTAGCATTGTCAGAGAATTTATAACAATAACCAATTGATATACCTCTGATTGCAAATGCTGTACAATCTAGATCTTAGTATGGAATCAAGACTCAATAACATACAGAAGGTTTCACATCTTGTAAAGCCTATTGGCTTTTAAAAATGCACTAATACTACAAAATTTAGGGCAGCATAACATTGAGAGCTTAGCTGACCCATAAATGAAGTTTCAGTACATCTCAGATTCCATGTGGATAACAGACATGGAACTTGCAAAAGGTTAACAGATGACTTTCCATACATTCTGCATGCTGTCACCCTAGAAGATTCAATCCATTTTTTCCCCACAAATTTAATTTCAAACAAAAAAGCATATATACAATGCATGATAAAATTGTCAATACAAATGTTCTCAATGGTACAGTAAGAATGTCTACTGTACACAGAAAGAAGGGAATTGTAATTTAAGGTGGGATGGATTTTAGTAATGTTGATGGCATTGTGAGGAAGACATTGTGAGGAAATTTTGACTACTGCGGGTCACACGGAACCCTTGTAGCCATGTACATTTACAACAAATACGTCAGTGCAGACAGTGACACAACATGGCCTTTGGAACACAACGGATTCAGACAGAAGCTTCGACTCTGCAAGTCTGTTAGGGTTATTTTGGAACAGGGTATGCAGCGGAGAACACAACCAGTCTTCATCGTTCACGAATCAAAGGCAGAGTTTAATTGTCATCACTCTAATATTGATGAAATGATCAAGCCAAGCTTGGATGCAGCACAGCTTACCTTCCTCATCAGATGAAGACCCGTCCTATAATGATAATAACAATAATAACAATAATACAAACTGTGCTCTTTGTAAATTTTGAATGGTACATGCACCATATATGAAATAATAGTAATAAGCTGTTGAAAAGCTAAATAGCTTTGATGCTCAGATTTATATAGTTTCTTTTATACCGTGAATGAACGTAATCTGAAGTGTCAGCACTCTTTCTAAAATCACCCCAACAACTTTTTTTTTTTTTTGCTTTTTTAATTTAAATTAGGCTTGTGCCGACCTCAAATATTCACAGCACCTGTAAAATTAAACATAATATTGCTGAATATTATTAGGGATAGCAAAACACAACCTAATAAGCCTAGTATAAAGTACTTCTTGAAAATGTACTGTATGGCAGTATTTTAAAAAAAAGCAACATAATAAAATATAATTTATGTTTTCTATGCACATGTGAATATGAAAAATGGAAATACAAGCAGATGGATGATAAATAACACATTGCCAAACAATTACAGGTTTATATTAAATCCACATGTGCCACTGAACTTTAGGCTGCCTTTAAACGACTTTAAAGGCTACCTGGTGCTGCTTGCACACAAAACGCACCACATAGATTGTCATCTGGGTCCAAAAAAGACTTTTATGTAGTAGCCCAGAAGCAAGAATGCAACATTTGCACTGTCAGATATTTCAGCTTAATACTGGACTGGACTGGATGAGATTCATTGTTGAATATGAGGGCTTGGCTCCTGTAGCGGGACAGCAACTTGACTGAACTTTGATAAATATTGCTGCAAAATGAAACACTGGCACAAGCCTAATTCAAATACCCTTGCACTATTTAACAGATACCTCATCTTTCTCAGACCTACCTTTGGTTTTTCATCCACGATTTGTTGCTGAATGTCCTTGTACTTTTCTAGAAGTCGTTCCTGTCTTTTGCTCTGAGCATCTTCTAACTAAGGAGGAAATTAAAAACATTGTAGTCATAATATTATATTTATATTGCTGTTGGCACTTTATGTGAATCATTTGTCTTGTACTTAATCTGTACATGGCTTGTATATTATGCATTGTCTGTAAATCATATGTTTATTGTTAGGATAATTCCAAGGGGCTAGGGAATGACAGGGCCCTAAAAATTCGGAAAATAACAACATCTTTAGTGACGCCGCTGCTTCTACACAAGCTCTTGATGCACCAAGCTAATTAGCTACAGCAGTGACAAGTCCTAAACCCCAGCCTTGTTCTATGGAGTTTTTAATTACGTTCAATCTTATTGCTACAAATGGGAAGAGGTTCTGTCTGTTTTTACCAAAGTCCATGTGTTCCTAATTGTGTAATTATTATCTCTTAAAGAAGTTTTAACCAAGCCCCAGGTACACACGCGATTGTCTACATTTATCCAAAATCTAAGTGGACAGCAATTGTTTGTTTTTAAACTTCAGGAATTATTCTATGATTCAGTCTGTGTCCCGACAGCCCAGAGCCGTGAAACAGAACATGTCAGAGTAATGCATGACCCACTTCACTCCTCTGACTGCCAATGTCTCCGTTCTTGTGCTTCTGGACTTAAGTGACCCTTTTCAAACCATAGATCACTTTAGTGTCCACAACACAATAAACAAGCTTGTTGTTCTGAGCAGATGGGTGCATTCTCCTTTTAGGTGTTATCTGACTGACTGAAATCAATTTGTTGGAGTAAATGATGAATCGTCGCAGTCCTGGTATGGAGTTTGAAATAGCCTGGCTTCCTTCCTGCTCAGCCACACAGAGGGATTATTCACAACTGTAGTATTAAATACAGTCACTCTTCTGCTGACACATAATCTCCCAAACTAAGTAATACATCTGGTCTCCCAAGTCTATATATACGTATGGGAGACTATAGAACTGCTAAACTATAAGTTGGAAATAAAAGCAGTGGGCCCAAAATGGCTATTAATCAGATATACATTTTGTGCCTTAAATTGGTATGGCTTTTCAATACAAAAAGCCTTCCTGATACAATTAATTTAGTGTTGTTAGTTACATTGTAGGTATATTTGTTGTTCATCTGCAGAAAATCAATCAGACCATTAAAATGTGTTCTATGTACAAGGTAATAGTACGTCTCTCATATACTTCAATATCTAGCTATACAAAAGCTTCCCAAAAGTGTCTTTAAGTTAATTATTTATAGATTCCTATGCCTTTCAATCTGTTTTCTGCTTACAGTCATATGGCCCTGAGCCATAAGTTCAACAGCGACCTAGATATATGCCATAAAACAGGATCTAGATACTCATAGATACTCTAAATATTCATTTTATATTATTTTTCTAACTTTCTTAATCTCCAAATCAAAATTACTATAAATCACTTTTCTGCTGTTTTTCTTGCATGGCAAATTGCACATTTTAATTAAATAGTACATTTGAATGTAAGTTACTATTTTGTTCTGCTGATTTTCAGGTCTCAGTCATGCTCCTTGTCTTTCTTTTCCATGCTAGTGTCCTCCTATTTAGCATGCTTCAATATGCTAGTATGCTGTATCCTCCTATTTAGTATGCTTCAATATGCTAGTATGCTGTATCCTCCTATTTAGCATGCTTCAATATGCTAGTATGGTATATCCTCCTATTTAGCATGCTTCAATATGCTAGTATGCTGTATCCTCCTATTTAGCATGCTTCAATATGCTAGTATG
>JAODUD010000026.1:17807340-17825237 GCA_026784285.1 Stomatorhinus walkeri
ATATGGCATGTGCTCTATTTTACACTACAAACTATTTTACAGTTCATATTTACGCAATCTTGGTTTGATTTCTTAGGGAAAGAGACCACATCATTTTCAATCCGATACTCATAGTTAGCTTTTAACGATAGTTGGGGTGTACCTGTCGGCGGCGCCGGCTGAGTCACATGCGATACGGCTTTGGGGGTGACATTAGCTACGTGGGTGACACCGTTCTCCGAGGTGACTGGCTTGGGGTCATTTTTTGGCTCGGGGGGCTGGTCAGCCCCTGGCTCAGCCTAAAAATAAATGCCAGACAGAAACAAACTCCTCTGTGTTGACGGCACCCAGCTTTGACCCAATGAACAATTATGAACGATTACAAAAATGCTAATGAGCACCAGTAAATAAAACACAAAATATAACGCAATAAATCAAAATACCTAGTATTATATTTAAGTTCAAGTAATCAAACCTCCTTGCTGACATCCTCCTCCTCTTCCTCCAAAGTCAATGCTGCCAGCTGATTGGCTCTCTGCTCCATTAAATTCACATATCTGATTGGGTTTGACAGTGCCTCGATGACATCTAGATAAAGACACCAATATCAGCACAGGGCTCAGCCCTGAGCGATGGCAGCCAGGCCAATGAAAATGAAGAATTTTTTAAATTGCCTTTGATGAGCGCAGAAAAACATTCAAATGATAATTTAAGGTAATACTGCAATACTAATAATACTCTGGACATTTAACAGGTAAAACTGCCTGCAGTGTTTGGAAGGTGGATGAACACAATCGCGAAACCAAACAAGGAATGTTCGGATACTGAAACTTACCGGCAAATGTGTCTGGTACATAATCCTTGACTTCGATATAGACAAATACAGCCGGCAGCACCAAATTCTGGTTCTTCTCATTCCTGAGGCCAATGTAGCGATAACCTGAAATAGAGAGATACAGTCTAGTAGTGCAGCAATATCTGTGCAGGTAATAATTGTATCTGAAGAACCATATGGCTTGCTACCTGGTCGGATCGCAGACACAGGAATAATACGATGGCCTATGAACTTTCCACCTTCCTCAAACACCGCTATCCTCAGAGAGGCCAAAGTGGGCAGGACAACCTACAGAATGTCACATGTAGGTCACATGTATGAATGACATTCAGCATTATTCCATTACCGTAATCTTTAGAGAAAATGGCGAATAATATAAAGCAGTCTCACTTTCTTAAATACTATAGGCTCTTCGTCCCACACGGGGTTGATTGCGTTCCCTTGCGAGGTTTTGGTTTTGAACGCTTTTCTCCTGGTGTCCACCGGCAGACCAAACATGTCGATTTCTGCATATGTGCCGACTTTCTTATCAGTCAAAAACTGCCCAGATATAATCTGTGGATATACAGAAGACTTTTACTGTTAAAATGATATGACAGGATATTTGTAATAAACAGTCGTAGCATTTGACATTTATGGCAATAAATAACTATAGAAAATAAATGTGTATTCTTAAATATCTATTCATTAAAGTCCTCAAACACATTTTAAATATACAGATTGTGGAATGTAATCCATCCATCCATCCACCTTCCACAAGTACAGGGTACAACAAGGATGCAAACTCCATGCTTCGAACCCTGAGCCCTGGCAGTATAAGACATCAGTGCAATGTTAAGCTCTAATATATTATAGCCTGAGAACTTCTTGAGTCTGAAGATATTCTGATTCACCTTGACTGACAAGGTGTTTGCTACAATTCCATCCACGGTGGTCTCAGTAAAGGGGTCGAAGTGCTTGTCATGCCGCCTCATAAACTCTGGCTTTAGCCGGTACCCACTCTTTCCGTTATACTCGTACATGCCCAGGTTTAGCTGCATGGGGAGGTCTGCACGCCAAAGACAGGAAGCCAGAAGAAGAGCGACATCACAATTAACATTTCAATATCTTTGGCTCTAAATCTTTCAGCACTTTCCTTTAATAGACGATTAACCTGTTACCTATTGTTCCAGATAGAGGGGGACAAGAGCACAGAAGGTATGGATGCCCTGGCAGATTCAGGGGGCCCAGCGCTTTACAGGGGCTCTTGAATATGTAAAATTATATAATGTAAGAGTTAACTATTTCATGTAATTATATAATGTAAGAGTTAACTATTTAAACCAAGTAACACACCACCTGTATCATGAACATCAAACATCTGAGTTTGAATGTTTAACAAATTTTACCAGCTACTTCCCCGCTAATGATTGGATTTATCCGAATGCTCAGGGGAGTGATTCTGGAGGCAAGGGGGTGTGTGATGTTTTTGTCAGAGGGGGCAGAATATCTAGCCATGCCCCTGCAGAGGGACAATGAAGAGGAGATCTCTCAGCCAGTCCTGCTCATTGGAATATGCAAGAACCATGGGTACAGCATTGTCCCACCCTGATGCCAGAAGCACCCTGTACACCCCAAGGAAGTTTATTTTAAATCCACACTGTTCTCTCAAGCATTTTATTTTCAATTTGTGACCTCATTGGCTTCCCACTACACCATCTGCTGGCACAGAAGTGGTAAATTCATTTTAACCTTCTCAAAGTGCATCCTGTACTGTGACAACTGTCAACCCCAAATCTATTTTCAAGATGACGGCAACAGAGCGCCCCTAGAAAGACATATAGTATTGTCTTACCTATTGTCTGGAAGTTCAAAGCCACTAACTGACAGCCTGCATTCCAGAATACTTGAGGCATGTAGTTGGAAGAATCCACGCGTGTGCCTTTAGGATAGATTCGGCTAAGCTGGAGTTTGTTATATCTGAATTCAAGTCAAGGAGAATGTGGGACACGTTTATCATTATTAATAGAATGATTAGTGTTGACAGCAATACTCTTGAAAAAGATTTAAAAATATTTCAAAGAACAAAAAGATTGTGCTACAGTTTCTTCAGTTCCAATGATATATGTGTGCTGATTTCTGTCACAAATACTCCTCAAATTTATGTTTAATTACAGCTAATAAATGCCAGTCTTTCACATCAAAATAAAAAAGTATATTGTTGCATGTGATCTTGAGGAAAAAGAGAACATACGGTTGAATTCCAATCAGCAATAAAGGCAGAGCATGAATGCACTGTGCTTGACGCCTTTATTCTAACGCCCCTTTGTGTGTTTCAGTATGAGTCAAAATTGTGTCTTTTCCATTGTATTTATAGTGCATGCAAGTGAACAGTTTTGAAACCTAAATTAACAGGATAAGTCATCCAGCAGAAAATTCCACAAAATATCCCGCCTTTCTTTGCAAGCAGCAATGATCAAAGGATTGGCATTGTAGGACCCATTTATAGTTATGACCTGAAACAAAGAGATTTTAGTGAAAAATCAAACACGCTGATCAGTGGAAAAAACGCTGGACATTCTAAAAATACTGATACAAGAGAACAGTGAAGAAGACACAGAAAAGCAAAGGACCTTTACTGTGCATGATGATTAAATATCACAATAAAACACTATATTACTGTAATCATGAAATAACTATTGTGTGAGAACACTTTGACTTTTTTAATAGTTACTGAACTAAAGTGAAATGAAGTGAAACTCCTTAATGAAGGATACTCAACAAACTCCACTGGGGTTTTTGTGAGCTGTTCCAGAGCTTTCGTCTCCACAAACGAAGACATTTGGTAACTACGGTTACTTTCTGCAAAGAAAAAAATGTATATGCAATATTAGTTCTTCCATGAAAGAGCAAAAGCAAGGGAGGCTAGTGCTTGGAGATGTTTGGGTCTGCGTGTGGCTCACTTTTGGAAACCTCGAAGGAGTGAAACTTGGTGGGCTGGATGTAATTCACCAAGGTGGACATTTCCTCTGTAGCCACAGCCTCCCTTCCCGCCGTCCCCTGCACGTCACAGACAGACATTTAGGTCGATTGTTGGTTTCACAGAGCAAAAATCAATCAGCAGTTAGCATCTCAGCTAAATGACCCATTACAGGAGTAGTACATTTATTACACCTAGTTAATGACATGACGATTGTTGACAATAGCGCGAATAAAAACCCAAATTTTGAACAATCAGCTAATGTTGATGTAGTTGTACTTGTCTATTATTTATATATTGTATAAATATTCCATACCTCATCCATCGATTTCTTACAATCTTCATCATCATCATCATCCTCATCACTTTCGGCCTCTACGTCACCTGGAATGAAAAGTAAAAATATATATATTATTTTTCAGACTTTATAACTACTAAAACAAAATTCTAAGCTTTGAATTTAATTATTAAAACACACAGAACTGCATTTACTTCTTTGATAATTAAAGAGTTATTATAACATTCACTACTTCCAAAGATAATGTCTACTAATATGGAATCTAAAGAGGATATTCTTCAGTCATAATATTCTTTTAATTAAGTTTTTAAAATATTATCCTCCTGTGATATCTGCCACGCGACATCTGAGCCACTGGATCTTATCTATTCCGCTCAATAAAGTCAGTCTCCTTATTCTCTTGAGAAACTGATCTCATCCATAATTTATGAAATGGCTCTATTTGAGGAGAGTATACAATATCACCTGTTTTACTGCAGAAACAAAGGAATCATTGTATATTCCTTCACTTTGGATACATATTTTGTACAGTGAATGCAAAAAGTATCAGTACGACAACACGTTATTTTTTATAATTTAAGTTAATGAAAGCACATAGTATTGCACGAATGGAAGATTCCACCACTAGATGGCACTGTGGTATAAAGTTCAATGACGTCTGAGAAGCACCTGAAATCTCAGTCAAAATGGCAAATGATTGTAATGACGATGGATGCAGAATTACATTTGAAATTTAATCTTTAGCTGTTCACGTACTATAAAACAATTCTCTGTGCAACCGCAGTACCATTTGTTGTCTCAAAGTGATATCAATGTAAAAACTATTTTAAATAACATGCCTACATGATTATACCTCGATACCTCAAGGTAAAAGAATTAAAAAAAAGGTTCCCTTAAGTTTACTATTCTTTCCTTTAGCTTCCATTTATTATTGTATGATTTCCTGTGATTTTCTCATCACATTATACTGTAAAACCACAGAATTTTACAGAGCTGAACAGAAACCATGAAATGTAAAAACAGGACTTCTTATGGTTTTTTAAATGCTCCAAAAATAGTCCAAATTCCTTGATAGAGTACATTCCATTCTTCTCCACATATACTTTTATATAGTGAAATTACTGCTACTGATACTATCTTTCCCTTTCCATCACTGCTCTATCACAGGGCCCAAACAGTCACGGATAAAGGGCAATTTACAATCACCCATTCACCTAACCATAATTTTGGGACTAATGGCCTTTCCACACCAAGTCCAGTTTTTTATATGCGTTTTTTGATCCTTTATCTGATAAAACCCTGCACACTGAATTCAATACATTTTATTATTTAGAAATTGCAAAAATTCATAATATGAAGCAAAATAAAGTCATCAAGCAGTGAAAATGATTTTGTGACCCCTTTGCTTCTTCTGAGTAGGAAAAAAAGAGAAAATACTAGGTCCATCCAATCCTGGGAAGCTGTCAAGTACAGGGAGAGTTTCACCTGCTGATACGAAAGCGCCGGAATTATCCAAATCATTTAAATATATATTTCTGAACGTCAGTGGTCCAAACTGAGGTGCTTTCACAGCACAAGAACTTTTTTTCAGGATCTAGAGCTCCAGAACCAGGAACTTTTGACGTGTTTACACTGCAGGAAATTGGCCCAACTGTTGTTCCTTGGAGGCAGTTCTGGAACTCTCTCTTTTAGTACCTACTCCAGACTAAGGTACTTCTTGTTCAAACAAACACTACTAGGGAGGCACTTACAGCAATAGCTTGCTGATTAGTTGATCACAAGCACTGCCCCAAATTTGGAAGTTACATGGAAGTGCAGAATACACCACATCGTTTTTTTATTCTGTGAAACAAAAAGATTGTGCAGCTGGCCAGATTTAATAATGAAATATAAACGTGTCTTTGGTCGTATGAATAAAATATAAATAAAAGGCTGCGTCCCATTTTGATCATAATCACCCACCATAACTAACAAATGACTAACAACATAATTTATTCATCCTTCATTGTTTTGGGGTGTTGGTGTAGTATTGAAGTACGTGTGAGTTTTTTGCATATCCCATGTTTACTTAGCATAAAGGTTCCAGTTCCTGTGGTACATTGTGAAAGCGACACAAAAGTGGCCAGGAACTTCAAAAGTTCCAGGTTGAGACAGCCCAAAAAAAGACAGCTTTTAACAGAGTCAAAAAATTGAATCTGTTCCCAGAAACCTTAATAACGAAGGAAAGTTACAGAGTCAACGTGTAAACACGATTGACACAACAGGGCGTCATTTTTGTTTTTAAATGTGCCACAATTTCAGATGAAAAAATGGGGACTTAATGTGCAATGGACTTCATTATTATACAATAGGGAAATGAAGCATGAGAAACGATATCAACCCAAGCTAAATTGTGGTTTTTACTGGATACAGGGCCCTAGAACTATCATAGTCACACATATGAGGAAAACCCATAACACTTCTAACCCTAACCCTAGCTTCTCTTGGTTAACCTTAATTTGGTGACTTAGGGCGACACAACAGGCCACTAGAAAGTAAAATGTTACCAAACCCAGCTAAATTGTAGTCTCCCCTTATACAGGGCCCAGAGATATTAGTAAAACATCTCTGGATGCCTATTAAAGCTATAACCTTTCTAGCCCAACCCCAAACTCTTGCTTGGATAACCCTAATTTTGGGACTTGGGGTTACACAACAAGCTCCTGGAAACTATGAGAAATGTTATCAAACCCAGTTAAATTGTGGTTTCCTGTGATACAGCAGCACAAAACCAACATTATAAACACCTTAAGATGTCTGTAAAAGCGACAACCTTTCTAGCCCTAACCCTAGCTTCAGCTGGCAAATGCTAATTTGTGGACATATGGTAACACAAAAATCTGTTGGAAAGTATCAAATACGCTATTAAATCGAGATAAACTGTTGTTTATCTTGTTTTAAGAGACAGTTCTAAGAACTGTCACTAAAGCACCTTTTTGTGGATGAATACGCCAAAACCTTTCTAACCCTAACCTTGATCCGATCCCTGGAGCTGTGCAGCCAAAGTGCTACCCACTGAGCCACTGTGCACTGTACAATATTTTATAATTATTTTATATTAATGTAAGAGCTTCCACTGCTCTACACTGTTTCTAGCATTCGTACAATCACTGCAATTACTAGTATACTACTATTTAGGGTTTCTGCTACTCCTACTAATATTACACATACTTCTTTTCAGTACTACTAAAAGAGTTATGCATAACTTCTTCCAAACCCACACAAGTTTGAATTTAAACATTTTATTTCCGCAGTCAATATTCGATGCTTGCATCACAATGCACAGGAGATTCCCACCCGCGCTTGGAGACGAGGGCTCAAAACCGGCAGAGCTGTCACTGCATGCGTTGGAGGCCTGCTCGGCCAGCTTCTTCTTTGCGCTCGCATCAGACGGCTTGTGCGACTTCTTGTTCTTGATGAGGATCTTCCCCATCAGCTCCTGTGGACTCGGCAAGGGAACACCAGACTCCAGCTAGGAACAACACAGCGAGAAGCTTATCAGTCTTTAAATTTACATCAATGACTCCCTTAATGATAATCCATCCATCACGCAACCATGTAACCAAGTCAGGGTCATTGGGGGACATGGATCTTACCCCAGGCAGACACAGTAAGAGGTATACCATAGACAGGATGATAATCCAGTACAAGGCGGACACACAAAAAATACTATCACACACTCTAAACAACTTAGAAGCACTGGTTCATCCAACTGCACTTCAGTAAACTGCAGGGGGAAATACAAGTACTGGGAGCAAACTTGCCCAACATGGGAAAAGCAAACAAACTCCAAACATACAAAAGGTGGATGAAATTCACCCAACTAACCTAGAAAGTAAAATCCTCAACCATTGAGCTACCATGTTGCCCTATTGTCTGAAGGTGTCAGTTTTTTAATAAAAAAAATGTTATGTCACAACAAAGAGGTCATTCAAAACTTGTATCTTAGAGGTTCTTCAAAATTTCGATGACAGACCACAGCGGAACAAACACAATATTCTCTTTTTCAGTTACAGAAATTCCAGTTCTTATAAAATGCAGTAACTCATGCAGTAACCCTAAATCCTAAACACACATTTATTTGCTCTGATCGTTGCAAGTCCTAACGGTAAACTTACCTTTTTTTTACATCTTCAGTACATGTACTTTCTAATCTAAAATGACTAATGAATTTTGTACTCTTGAGATATTAAGGCAACATGATGTAATGTTCAGTGTAGGGGAGTTTTTAGTTTTCTTCATTTTTTTTTGTTGGCTATTATGCGTGACATTACATTATTTAATTACCTTTCATGTAGTGTTTGTTGGTGATCATCACCATGCATTCACTAGTGATCTTTCCTGTTGTTCACTGTGTGAGGGAATCAAGTACAAAAGATGTTGTCTATGTCTTTGACGATCTTGATATAGACCTGCAACCCTCTATGGAACTGTCAAAAGAAGGATTGTACTGTAGATTGGTTGCAGAAGTGGATGAGCTCCGCAGGCAGCTGTAGGTAGACCAACCTTGTAAGACTTGGGGTATAAAGCACTGGAGAAATTATGAATCCTCCGCTACTTCCTTGAGCTGAACATGATGCCACCGCTTACTGTTACATATGCAGATATTTGGCCACCTTAGTCTATGTGCAGCTCCAGGAGGGCCCCCAGAATACTACTCTCTGTGATCTGACCCAGCAGAGCAGCGGGATATTCCTCTGGAGTGATACTTTGGGCAGCAAGCAACAGTGGACAGTATGTAGGATCAGCTGGCCAGTTGGTGGTGCAGAGAGGGAGAGAGCCTGCACTATACCTAGCTAGGTCACCCCGGGTTTGACTGCCAGTTCAGTTCTCCATAGCAGGTTTTGGTAGGTGGTACCAGCCACAGAATAAAAGCCCGAAACTCCCTTTACCAATTCCCAAGGCCTTTGGCTGTTCTGGGCGATGCTTTTTGGACTTTGCAACATCCTCCTACTTCTTCTGGGGGAGTGTGGAGATCACCATTATTCAGAGCTGCTGCGTGGCAGACCTTGATGACCTGCTGGTGCATGAATTAAGTGGGGATTTGCTCAATCATCAGGAAGTCCTTGGCACTATCCACCAAGATAGCATCTGCCTCAACTCCAGGAACTGTAGTTTGCTACACTGTAAAACATTGTTTCTGGGCTCTGTGGTGAACATCATTGACATGGCAACCACTCTAGCAAAGGTGAGTGCAGTCAAGGAATGACAGGTCCCCTATGATGTCACCGAGTTATACAGATTCCTTGGGTTAACAGTATATTACACTTCATTTCACCACCAATGCTAACCTGACAGACTGATTGACTGATAATTGGTGACAAGTGAGAAAACAAATGAACCACCATGTTTTCCCAACTCCAGGTTGCACTCACACTAAGGATCTTGCCCTGAAATGCCCTGATTCCCAGAGACTGCTCATTTTGGAAACAGACTAGCAATGCGGGGGGGGGACGGGGGGGGGACGACAGTGTTGTTCCAAAATGGAGAGACTGGGGAACAAATTATGGCTTATTGCAGCCATAATCTGAGCTGCCCTGAGTGTAACTACTGTGTCACATCCCGAGAGCTCCTGGGACACTGCAAGTGGGATTCAGAGTAGAGGATGGATTTAACAGTGCTATCCATGGAGCCCCCGTGCCACACCCAGTGATTTAAAGGCACAGACTCAAAGCTGTTGTGTGCAATTGCACTCTTCTCTTGCACAATTATTGTGTCATAGGTTAACAGGCAACAGAAAACAGTAAGAGTAGGATGAGTAACAAAGATTTTTATGAACTCAAACGTATGTTTATCAAAAGCAGGATGACACTAAAGGAGTATATTATTAATGGACAGCATAGCAAATAATATTTGGCTCATACATACTGTATATATCAAACATGGTTAAAAAAGGGGGGCCAGGTTCTGATTTCATCCTTAAGAAACGTTAGTGACTTGCACACTTTGGGCTGTGATCTCACATGCACTTGCAATCTGAAAAGGAGCAGATTCTACTTACAGCATATTTCTCCAGAGGCTCGATCAGCAGTGCATCGCCAAATATCGATCTGCAGTATTCTGCCATCTTGGCTTGCTGCTTCGGGCTGTTGTGGAGGACACATCCAAACACAGATACGTTAAGAAGCAGCAAATTTTGCGGCCTTAACCAAATTGTCAAAAAACCGACAAAGGATTACAAGTTCATTTTGTATGTGCTGAGTGTGCACAGGTCCTTTTCCTTTAAAGAATATTGTGTCATTCTAATAAAACCCCCAAGTTCAGTTTAAAGTGAAATTGCACTGTGTGATTTATTCTAGTAAGGATTAGGCTTGAGAACTGCTGAAGTGGCATGAATTAACTTCAGAAGTCATCAGGAAGCAAAAAATAATTCTATTTCTATGCAAAATGATTTGATTAATTTTTGCAGCAACACAAGGGCTTGTTTTGGGGCAAAGTAGGAGCTTAAAGATTTATCTGGGTACTTATTTTTCTCCCACAGTCCACAGCATGCACTTAAGTGTCTGTGAATTTCCCAGAAAAAACTGAATAAGCAAATATTAAGGATGGAAGGGTGAATGGAAGTATGGTGGAAGGATATGGAACTTTTAGAATGTTAATTTCTGGTCAATTGTACTAAATAGAGAGCTATTATGTTGTTTACCTCTAAAAAGTAGAAAATGATGCACATTTTTCATAGATGAGAGAAAATGGTAATTAAAAGTTATAATGATTATTGCAAGCGTACACAAGGCAGGGGACAATGGATGCCAGTCCATCAGCGTCCCTGCATTCCTGAAGATCTGGGACCTTTTGAAGGTATTACTTCTAGGCTGTGATATGTCATTTGCCAACGGCTGAAATTCTTAAGCACGATTGCCTGAGACAAACGACAGACTATACAATAAGCATGCCTGGGGTATATTCAATGCGGTTTCAATAGTAGTGCATTTTCTTTTTTTCCAGAGAAATAAGGTTTCTTCGCGTGTTTGTTCATGTGTAAAGGATAAGATCTGAACAAAGAAGCACCAACGCCACTTGCAAGGCATTCTGGGAAGGTCTCTGAGGCACTGGGACTGCTACTATAAATGGGGCACTGCACTGGAAATTATTAAATTGGAGTCAAAATTGGGGATGGGGACATGAGTGCATGTGACCGTACAGAATGTTGAGCTGTCTGTAACCTGTGATAAAAACTGCAATGAAGAGCCCCAGAAGGTCAGGGCGAGGTGAAATTAAAGATGAAATGAGGTCTTCTTTTAAGATTTTACACATTATAAGACAGCAACTGAGTAATTACCAAAGCTAGATGAGTGCCCTACATTACACACCAACTTTACGCCTGATGCTCTTAGGAAAAGTGACGACAAACTGACGTTAACTGGATATGTACAGTCATGAAAAAAAAATGAGGACACCTCATTTAATATTTACTTCTGTCACGTTGCGTCAGAGTCGGGCAGGTAAGCAAAGGCAGAAGTCGGGAATATGGGAAAGGAAGTGGGTTTAATCCGGGGAAGAAGGGCAAGACATCGGGGGAATACAGAGCACTAACGCAATGAATGACACAGATGCCGGCTCTGGGGAAGACTAACACAGACGCTGACTAAATACACGCAGGAAAGGCAGGAACGAACTGTCAACAGGTGGCCACGATCAGGAGCAGACACGAGGTAACGAGGGGGGCGTGGCACACACAAGGTTCGGACGGGCGGATCATGACGACTTCTTTATTAAGAAATATCAACAAATCAATATTAAATCTTCTTTCAAATTAATGATGTAGTTGTATCATATATGCAAAAACAAGAAGCAAATTCATTTCTTTAACAGAAGAAATTAACTATGATGCCTATCCCTACTGAGGAAGGTGTTAAAATACCCTCACATCCATCACTATTTAAAATGCCTGGAATTAAATTCTGGTCACCACATCAGGTGAAAATGATTAGAACATTATTACAGATCTTTTTTTGTAGAGTCTTATTTAAACCATAGACATTTAGTTTGGTTTGCTCTTGATTGTTGAAATGAGTGGGATCACCATGGTGCGATCCAAAGAGCTCTCTGAGGCCTTCAGAAAGAAGCATGTAGATAAGTCAGGGAAGGGATATAAAAAGATCTCAAGAGAGTTTAGAATCAGCAATTCCACTGTCTGGAAAAAAATTACAAGCAGAGAACATTTAAAACATTTGCCAACATGGCCAGGGCCGGCTGTCCTAGCTCAAGCGAAGACTGCAAGATGCTGAAAGAAGTCTCCAAAAATCCCAGGTTGTAAGGAAGCTCTTGCCACAGTTGATGTCAAGGTCTTTCTGCCAGCGATTTCAGAGAATGAAAAGTCTTACTGAGCTGTCCTAACTGTTTCTTCAGTAGGAATAGGCATCTACGTTAATTTCTTTTGTTAAATAAGTGAATTTGGTTCTTGTTTTGAGTGGATGAAAAAAGTTAACATTATTCAGCTCATATAGCCATTAAAGCATACAAATAAAAATATCAAAAATTAAGTGGGATGCTGGCATGATTCAAAACTGGCCAGGTAGTAATATTTTGCTGAAAAATATGTTTGCTGAATGCACCAAAATTTATTTTTATAGACAAGTAAAGTAATAGCCAAGAATGTTTGAAATAAATGATTTATATCCTCAGGAACGTCATGAAGGTTTCCCAAGGAACAAAAGACTACATATCCCATCACTGTACCAACACTGCATTGATCAGGCCAGCAACAAAGATTGGCAGAAAAGAAACGTGCTATTAATGTAATAGCCAGCACATGTAACCTGAATCCCTGTGGTACAGTAGCTGTGAAAAAGGAATTTTAAGTTGTAAATAGTCATTTGTTTTAGTTTATTTGTAACTGCTTATTAAATATCCAATAAATATTTATATTAATTTTTAAGATGAAGAATATTCATTGGAGCTAAGTGAAGAGTACTGTGTAAAGGGAATAGAGAGCTAAGTTTGGTGATATGGAAATATGAGCTCAATAAATGTTAAGTAAAGCTTGGTTTGTCGAGTTTTTGAGCAGCAGAAATCCCAACTCAAGGGCAGTTGCAATGGCTAAAGGACAAAACGAGGAATGTACTGGCAATTCATCCTCCCATCCATCCATCTTTATGTCCTGGTGTCAGTCTGGCACTGCTGTTGGTTGGTTCTGTGAAATAGTACCAATTGGGAACTGAATATTTCAGCAAACAGCAGAATTTCCCTTAAGAATACTTTCTAACATGAACAATGCCACTTTAAAATAATTCTATTTTGAGTTTCAGTGCTTTTGTATAAAAAGAGAGCTAAAATATATGCAGTTGAGTAAAAAAAAAAGTTAGAATACTTACAATGTGACTTCAACCTCTCCTTTGGCTTTACTCTTGATGTCTCCCTTATTTATTTGATGGTCAAAGAATATAATGATTGAAAATATAACACGATAAAAAGGCATGTGTGAATGGAATGTATTTATTTATGCGCCACCTAGTGGTTGAGCATGAAAGCCAGCAGAGCATGTGCTAAAGGAGTATCCAATAAGGAAAGAATGTTTCATTATGCAGTACTACCCTCCCTCCAAGCCTATCCATCTTCCAACCACTTAACCTAGACAGAGGTTTAGATGGGTTTGGAGAACGGCAGCACTGGGGACAAGGCAAGGGTACACCCCAGAGGTGGTACATGCACTACGGGTAATTTAGAAGTGAGAATTAAGCTAACTGCATATCTTTGGACTGTGGGAGGAAATTGGACAACCCAGGAGAAACCCACACGTCACAGAGAGAACTTGTAAACTCCACACGCAGAGCAGAGATGGGATTTGAACTCTCCAGTCTGAGACAGTAGAGCTAACCAGTGAGCAACTCACAGCAATACAATTATATCAAGAATGAATAAATCATTACTGAATCATTATCCAAGTGTGACCTCTCTGCCCCATACAATCCATGCTTAAGTTAGCTTCCAGCTAATACTCCCATTCCGTCCATGTTTCAGTTAGCTTTCAGCTAATACTCCCATTAAGTTAGCTTTCAGCTAATAATCCTATTCCATCCATGTTTAAGTTAGCTTCCAGCTAATACTCCCATTCCATCCATGTTTCAGTTAGCTTTCAGCTAATACTCCCATTAAGTTAGCTTCCAGCTAATAATCCCATTCCGTCCATGTTTAAGTTAGCTTTCAGCTAATACTCCCATTCCATCCATGTTTAAGTTAGCTTTCACCTAATACTCCCAGTCCGTCCATGTTTAAGTTAACTTTCAGCTAATACTCCCAGTCCGTCCATGTTTAAGTTAGCTTTCAGCTTATACTCCAAGTTACTGTAGAAGAGTGTTGGTTGGAGACTTACGAATCCACGTGGTTTTCGAAAGACAATATTACAGGAAACGGGGAGGTTTTGAATGCACATTCAGCGATGGCCTCAATCACTTCCTATATAAAAAAAAATAATAAAAATGACTTGAGTAATGTAATTTCATTTACTTTGAATCCTTAATAGAACTACATTGTTCTTCATATTTATTAAGCCTGTTACATCAAACAAAAAACTGTGACATTATGACTCAACAGCTTTAAAATAAATGATGACAGATTATCATTCATAGCAATACGGCGATAAATAAATGGCTGACACAGATTTCTTGCCCCTTGTAAATTTTCTGATGTCTCATGCAATTCATTATATCAAATCATCGCTTCTTTTTCTCTAATGGGAAACTGACTAATTAGACACCTACCACTCCAGCCTGCTCTTTGCCTATCGGTAATTAAAAATCTATTTGTATTCACATTTGAAAACCAAAATAAATTAAGCCGAGGACCTCAAACAAAATTCACGCTACATTTCAACAGACAGCAAATTGCTAAAATGAAAAGGATGACGACAAACAGTATTCAAGCAGAATATAATGAAACAAACCAGAATGCAATGACGGGTTAAATATAATGAGATTGTAACTGTGAACAGCATCTCAACCGAAACTCATTTAGAAAAGGCAGAGATCTGTCAGCCAAAATCACAATTACTGCCATAACAAGGACCTCATTAAAGCAGAAGGACATGCATTGACGTTGCATCGACTTTTAAGAGTCTGTCCATGCTTGACCTCCTGCAAGTGCATGAGGTCGCGACCTGAGCCTCCGATTCACCTTAAAGGAGATTTCCGAGGTCATGGTGAAGCCATGTGTGATGACGGGCTCCTCTTCAGCTGTTCGACCCTTCCAGCAGTCCAGCTCCACGCAGCGGCACCCGGAGAGGAGGACCTGCCTGTACATCTCCACTGAGGAGTTCCCAGCCAGCTGGCCAGCTGTGGAGGCATTCAGTCATGCTTCATCACACACTTCTCACCAGCACCTCCAAACTTTAACTCTAAGTCAGTGATTCTCAACTGGTTTAGGCTTATGACCCGTATTTTTTAAATTTGTTAATTTAATTTATATGAATGACCCCAAGTTGTAACTGACGTCAACATGGTAATGGCTGGCTTGTAGCATAGGCTGTCATCAGACGCACATACTTCAAAGAAGTCTGACAATAGAAATGGTTTACAAATTTCATTTTTTAACCATTCATCCAAAGAAAACTAGCTCACCATGTGAGAAACAATGCTCTAAGTGTGTAAATCAAATGGATTTGCTATACAAGCAGTAGAGACTTACATCAAGACAACCTCAACGAGAGACAGAATAAGGGTGCTTCAACTCCCCAGAAGGAAAACTTTAGTGAAAGTTGTCCAGTAAATTATATAAAAAAAAAAAACCACGAAAGCACAAGATATTAAAATGACTGTGGGTCAGATAATCTAAGAATTTATAAGTGTTCTCTTTATCAATACTGTATTCATTGGTTTGAATCATTCATATATTTTTTATCTTCCGTGTTTATATTTGTTCCTACAAAATGTTTCAAGTGGAAATTAATTATAGTGGCACTGATCATACGCTTTTCATATCAAGTACTCAACTATATGAACAGCAGCATTTGTCACAAACGTTTTCATAACAGTATCCCGCATGATCCAGCTCTTATGAATATGGTGTAGAATATCTATCATTTATATACTGCAATCCAAATGCATCCTTCCATCTACTTGATTTCTGTTCAAATGAATCTGTTGACTGAATGTTTTCTTTCATATCAGATTTTTGATGTTGTATCGCAAATGCTTCAGATAAAAACACAGCAATGAGGCATATTATCTTTTAACTGCCACAATGACATTTAACTTCTTTGCATCCGTCGGTCGGTGGACTGACCTGACAGATAAGTGTTGTGTGAGGAGTCGATGAAGTAGTGCGAGAGAGGAAAGGTCATGTCTTCGCTCTGGTCCAGCTTCTCGGGAGGGATGACACCATTTTCTTCACCCACAAGATAGGCAGCAAACCCCTCCAGGGAAATCTGTCCTATAATAACAATAACGATCAACAACAGGCTTTAAAAAAAGTCATGAATATAAATCATGTTCTTGTCTTGTAACTGTACTGGTAAAGGTTCAAAGGAGTAGACTTTCCAATCCATTGATATAATGAATCAAAATATGCAAAAAAATATCTACGCACCATAATATTAAAGGCAAAACAAACACAGAAATATTTTTTCCATTGAATTCAAATTCTAATTTTCTTTCACTCGCTGAATATTTCATACTGAGAAAATCCCACAGACATGCCACAAATGTACTTTTTATTGGAAGATCAATACGTTGCTCACAGGAACTAGACTAATGGTGCTAAGCGCCCAGTGGAAATCCCCTGGTGAAAAATCCCATTGTCCAATTGATAGTAATTATAGCAGCGGTTTCCTCTTAGGAACTCTGAGAAACCAATTGGCTTTTTTTTACAGTGGAGTTTTCTGTGGATAATATGGAAAAGACGCATACTTAGACTTAATTAATTCAAACATAAGCTGTATAAATATCTTTGCAACAAAATATTTTTTTGACTAAAGAACAACATAGTAATTAGTAGAACCTGATCTTTTATCTTCTGAAATATCTACTGAATTCCTTTCTTTCTACTACTGTAGCTCTTCTGCCTGATTGTGACTAGGCCCTCGTGTGGTGAATAGCCTTCTAGCTTTCAAAACAAAGCTGAGCACTTTTGAGCTGATTCTGCTTTTCCATGCTACCTGCAATTCAGATAAAACCGTACAAGGAAATAAAATAAAATGTCTTTCCAGTACACTTCAAAAAGGTTGCTGCTTTCAGCAGAAGAATGAGTTCCTGCTTCTGATGTGAATACAGCCCCTAGTCTCAGGAGATGTGGTAAGACTAAAAACGATAAATTGTAAAGGCTCTTTGTTTTCTGCTCTGTACTCACACAGATTCTGAAATACATCTGCCGCCATTTTGTGTTCAGTTTGTTGTGTTTTGTTTGGTTATATGTATGTTATTTTAGATGAATATGTATAAATACAGTAAAAATGCACGACAAGTAAAACTAGAGAACCATGGAATTTTATAATGAAAGATAATAAAATAAAAATAATAATAAAATATAATAAAAGAAAGAGTTTAATGACGTGTTTATTATTATTATTATTATTATTATTGTTATTGTTATTAGACTTATAATGCATTCAATCCTTGATTTGTGATCCTTTAATGACAACAATAATGGCACTATGTGTTGTACTTTGTATAACTATGTATGTGACAATTAAAGAATCTTGAATCTTTGAAAATAAATTCAAGTATGACTGTTATGTTTTTAATCTACATATTCAGGTGTATAGACACTGGAGTCCATGGACTTTGGAATGTTTCAAAACATAACGAAGGACAGCTGAATCTCTGTACCCAGAGAAATTAGTTCAAGGACCCCCC
>JAODUD010000026.1:17827111-17838075 GCA_026784285.1 Stomatorhinus walkeri
ACGCACACTGCTGTGAGTCTGAAGCCTCCTGTACAAAAACAGAGCATGAGGCAGACAGATAGTACCCGCAGCAGAAACACACAATCACACATTAAGGGTGAGTTACAGACACAATATTGTGTCTTTGAGACTGTCAGGTGGAAACAGCACAGACTTGAGGAAGACATTGAAACTGCATCCACACACAAGGGGCCGCGAGAGGTGTAAGGAAATAGTGATACGCTTTGGGCCACACAGCATATTATAAAATACTAAAATAAAAACAAATCACATGTGGAATGAACTTATTGCTCACTCTGCCAGACGGAAGATTGCAGCTCTCCAGGGCTGTTTCCACACGCTTTCTGTCCGCAGAAAACATTCGATGGATGCTACAAAGAAACGAAACACAAGACGGAGTTACAATACAGATACTGGAACTATTCAGATCATTGTTTGGATAAATTACTGATGATGGCGTATATTTTAATTTAATTTTAAATTAAACATTTAATAAAATTTTCAGAGGTCCTGGTATTAAAACAAGAAAAAAGCAGGAAAGAAATATGTGACTTACTGCTTCACAGGGATGCGACCTTCTGGGTTGAGTTGCAGTTTGAGTCTTGTGTACCTGTTTTCATCAAATTAATAAAAACATGTTATGGAATTTACAGGCAACCCTTTCATTTAAAAATCATAGTTGAACTCCTTAAGGATGAAAATGTTCCGAAGTGTAGAAAATGAAAATAAAAACAAGGGAACTGCTGTGAAAATCTCTGAGACAGTTGTCATGTTATTTGCAAAAGTTGGCCACCAAGGGTCTGTTAGCTGTTACTCCGTGTGTCTACAGAGGTGTAGGTGGCTGTCTACTCACCCTTTCTCCAAAGAGGATTCCCTGGGCATGTTCTGTGCCAACAGGTTGGTCGCCAGGTTAAACAACTCATCTGCCCACTCCTGAACCGTGAGAAAGCAGAGTGCGACATAATCGACGTAAATCTCAGAAATCTCACGATTATTTTTAAAATCTTCAATGGTCATTTCCAAATCAGTCAATTTTACTGACAATATCAGGTAGCCTCTTTGCAGCATTTTTTAAAAAGGCAAATCATCTCAGCATCACTGAGTCAGTAATATGCATCAGTTACAGAATCCTGCAGTTCTACAAGAAAAAAAAACATTATTTCTAAACCGTTCACTTTTAAAAATGTGCACCATATCTATCTGTCTGTTTAGCTAGCTGTTTTTAATACCTTTGCCACTTCCTCCTGAAAGGCCAGGAAGTTCAGGTAGCTAATGTTGACCATATCTGGGCCCGTCACCACGGTCAGCATCTTGTTCTCTATCCGCCCCACCAGGTTGCCCACATCCAGCAGCTCACGGAGCTTGGCTTCCTGAAAGCAAAGAAGCAACACTTTGGAAACCTGCCGACTCTCCCTACTGAGCAGTTAGACACCTGGTACAACAGAGAACTCAATGGAAGTACAATAAATGATGATAAAATAATAGCAATCACACCGTGAAAGGCACTATATAAACACAATTTAACCGAACCATTCACATATTTTTCATTTTTTATTTCTGCACTGCTATGTAATTTGATTACATCCTCTTTGAATTAACCAAACTGGAGAGAAAGCAAAGTGAAAGTTTCATCTCAGAAACCTAAATGCAATACATAAAAAATATTTACAATTAATTGCTTTTTTTATAGGTTTCTTTTTTAAAATTGCTACATAGGAGAATGATTTTAAAACATTATTGTGTTGACCCGTAACATAAATTTTAATTATACCTTTCAGCAAAGCTCACTGTACCCTGCAAAGATGGCAGCTACTAGCAAAGAGTGGCAATCAGTTACAGACCATAGTATGGTGAGGCTTAATATGACATGCTGAAAAGGCGAAAATCATGAAGTAGGTCATAGGTTTAAGTCCCAATGTTATAATTCATTAGTTATGAAATGCACACAACTTTATTATAGAAATAGTTAATATGTACATATACAAACAAGCAAAAATGTACTAAATACAATGTAAAGTATTAATGCTGAAATTATAAACAGAGCATGTCAGAACAGAGCATGATCGTGATCCACTGACATACAGAATAAGACATGCGTGCTAGACGAGTCATTCTCGGAAGACTGTCTGTCAAACCCCAGTGTTCATCGTTCCTGCGTGTACTGGGTAAAAGTCTGAACGGCCAGAGAGAAAAGGGAAAGGGTTCATTTCCGTCTCCGTGGGAGAGACTCCCTTCTTCTGGGCCAGTGTTTCAGCACCATTTCTGATTTTATTGGAAATTTTGTAACTAATTCAACACCCTTGAAGTCAGAACTTGGGAACCGTGACGTTTGGAGCTCTAGAGAGGAAAATGGTGGGGTGGGGGTATCTAGGTGAGGCTTTGGGAGTGAGAGATAATTATAAGGGCTGCTGATTCACAGTGGGGGTGCTGGGGGGTAGGGGTAGAGGACCTGGGGTGTCTTGTTGCTGGCCAGTCGGGTCAGAGGAGTCTGGAGCCTGAACTCTACCGTGGGATTAGATGTTCATCATAAGGTATGTCACATCCTCTGGGTGGGTGCTGGAAGCCGTTCAGAAACACCCGCCAATGACAACAGGAGGAGCTCCATATCCACATTCACTCATCCGTTTACTACTTGGCTTTCAAAATGTCGGCTCCTGTGTTGAGCTGCAGGTGGGGGGCGATGGCGAGGGGGAGGGAGTTGTCATTTCTACCTACAAACATTTACTTCTGGAGCTCCCTCTTCGTAAGACAAGTAGGTCAAACCTACTACTTCATGAGCTGCCAAAGGGTGAAGACAATCAGTATACTTTCACTCTTATCATAATAATGTTGTATCCTATTGCTATGCCTTTGCTATTCCTGAGCTTTGAAAGCCTATTGAATCTATATCACAAGCATGCATATGTAATCACAATGGAATCGATCCTTAATATTAACTAAACGCATGCGTTGTAGCTCTCACCATTATGAAGACTGTATGTTTATTTTTAAAGCAGCTGGTTAAAACTTTGTACATTTTTGTCAGCTACAAATATCTTCGGATGCAGTTAAACATGAGGCAGAGCTATTAAAAGCCTTGCAATTATATCTGCTGCCTTTTCATTAAGCATTTATATAATAAACAGAGACAAAAGCAGAACTCATGGAGGAACCAGAAAAGCAGTAACTAAAGAGATGCTTATGCTGTCTGATAGAATCTCAGAAACTGAATATTTTATTGCGCTTTCAACAACACAATAATTATTCAGGGTTTTGACAAAACATTCTGATTTTAATGCAATCTGCTAGCTTTACACAATTTTTATCTGAGCGCAATCTGAGAAAATTGAAAACCATGCTCTCCTCACACATCTCCAGGGAGACCTGAATATGATTAAAAAGACATATTGGACCCTAGACTCACAAAAGGTTCTGGAAACTCATTGCTAGTGATCTCAGCCTGGCCTACTGGAAGGTCCATAATCAGCAATTGAGTACATCAGTCATTTTCTGCATTGGCGAGGCAAATTCATTCTGGCAGGGTCAGACCAATAGAGTGAGTTTTATAGGTAATCACACAATTGCATAATTGTACAATCACCCAAAGAAAAACAATGTGAAACGCGATGAATGAGACCTTATGTTCTCAGTGTCATCTTTCGACAAATCACAGTAGGGTTTAAAAAAAAAAAAACAATTCTACTGCTGTAATCACGATCTGTAGAATGGCTTCTGCGAAGTAATTGAACACATTGTGCACCTAATGACAGGAGTCATTACAAATTACAATCTTGCAGTGCAACAAAATACAACAAAATGAAAAAAAACAGCTACTTCAGCCGTCACTTTTCTCTAACTGTTTTATGTAATGAATAACAGAGAGGAAAGCATTATTCCCCAAGAAACTAGAAAAGGCGCAAGCGAAACCAATGAAGTGAAATGTTTACACAGTACGGAAGAGCATTCCTGATAAATCACCAAACCACACACGCTGATACTAGGAACTATTTATTGTAATAGGAAAATGTCTAAGAATCTCCAGAAAGACACCAAAACACAAGATTACACTAATATAACTCCTTGAAATAACTCCCAATCAAAGCAAAAGATTCTCCAGTTTTTTTTTTTTAATAAAGGGACCGGCTGTCCCCATAATGTCACATTTCAACCAGTGCAGTATGATATATTGGAAATGGCACACAGATGCACAAGGGCACCCATCACTGATCTAGCTCTTTTGGGAAGCTCCAACCTGTCAAATACAATCGCAAAAGTGCATGTCTGTGTAACAGAAGCCACAGTGAGGGGAAATCCATGGGCACACAAGGGCAAAGGCGAGTTCAACAGACAGCGATTTCACAAGTCCTGCTGTCAATGTCGGCTACACAGCTGACAGGTTCTGACCGAGAACCATGCGTACAGCACAGCAAATGACCTGAAACCGTGGTACATGCCCTCTAGATACTTAGAGACCATGAAGCGGCCATGAGTTATTTGCAGTTTTGCTTTAATATGAGGCTGGAAAAACAGATATTCTGAAAGAGATCATCAGGGTGCACCTTTGAGTTGCTTGCATTTCCTTCATTAACTTTTCACATATCTTCTAAAATATTTTGGGTGTTGGAGTATGAACCATTTGCAAGAAATAATGCAAGTTGGAACAGAGAAAACTCATGTTCGGGAGAGATGAGGATATAGAAATAAATGGTGTATTGTTTAAGCTGTTTTACAATCTCGAGCTTGTGCAGCTTTTTTTTGCTTGCATGTCATATTGATTTTGAATAGTACTTGAGTGAAAATATGTAGCAATCAATTGTCTGAATGAGAATGAATGACTTACAGTAGGTAAAGCCATCAAATAGAAATGTATCTCTGCTCCTTCCTGGACTGTACTAGTATGTGAGCATCTACCAAAAATGTCAATTAATTCATGATTTCAGCCTGTATTTTTTTCTTCTTTCCCTGACCCTGAGGATCATCAAGTCTGTTAAGCTTTCCTTTAAGGTGTCCGGGTGAATACCATGTGTCTAGGGGGATCACAGCGAACACACTCCAAATGTCAAGATACATTTCAATGAAAAGCAAGCTGAAGACGTACCTGACAGTGGTGAAATTGTGTTTTTTTTTCTTTATCTTTCATGCACATGGGGCAGTTTGCAACAGACCAACATATTATCATGAGACACAGGAAGGAAGAGAAGATGGAACACCACTAAATGTATGATATACCTGCGGCAATATTCTGTACAAATACTTCTCTTGAAAAAATAGACCACCCAAAATGACTTTTCTCAAACCATTTAATAAACAGAGGAGTGTCTCCAGCAGTATGAAGTATTTTTTTACAGTCAGTTAACTTTTGTGAAGTACAAAAACTGAAACTATGAATGAAAGATAAACATATCTGAATAATATTTATACTAATTATTCTATTATATATTATTTTTTTTAAACCATATTAGCAGTTGCACTGTATCTACAGCCAATCTGATGGCAGGGTGCTTTGAGACGTGTTTAAAAGGATCTGAAATGTATTTTAATAGCATGGATTGGATTTGTCTTGGATCAAGTGATCCAGACTTTATGACAACATCCTTAGCGACTTATTTCTAAACTTGGTCCGTTTAAATTGTAAAATGCAAACCATTAATTTTCCCGTGGGGGACAAGCTTGTCATATGTGTACAAAAAGTGTACAAACATTGCCCTACCAGAATGTATGATATACAAAACATTTGAGGCTTGCAAAACCTAATGGGGGAGCTGTAGTATATTTAAAGGCACATCAATTTCAGGCGAGGTTTGTAGACAGGGAGATGGGCGTTAAATTAAACACCACTGCATTACAGGAGCTGAGGTGCCCACTGCAATGAATGCCTAAAGGCTTCGAAGAAATGCCTCTTCCTAATTGTACAGCACTGCAATGGAAAGGTCTAAGCGTGCAAAGAACAGTGACAACCTCAAAGAGGGTACTGGCAAATAGCCAATGGTGTCATTTAATGAACATTTTCAAAATCTTTTCTTTCCCCATGTTTTACGCACTTTGATTTTATTAGTGCATCTCTGCCACTAAAATATTCTTTTCACCACACAATCATTTTGCAATATTTATTAAGACCCTGCTGAAAGAAAAAGACGCTGTTTCCTTTCTTTGCGGACATTATAATGATTATGATTATGATTATGATTATGATTATGGTGACACTATGAACATTGTTTAACATGCTTGACATCCTGATCAGTGTCACTAAACATACAGGGAAAATGGCTGGTGATTAGCTCACATGCGCCTGACTTATCAAGCACTGTCTCCAAGAGTCATTAACGGAAATAACAGCAGACTATTTGTCTGTTTCATACAAAAACTCTATGTACATAATCCAAGTGAAGCCTAAAGTGCATTAGGAAAAGAAGGTTAAGAAAAACCCAAAAGACACAAAAATATGGTTGATCTAAAGATACAGTTCTATAGGCTAATTGTGGCTGTATGCTAATCTAGAAATGTTATGTATTCATGTCATTCACCTTATTATTTGTGTCAGTCAAATGCAGCCAGTGAATGTTAGCTCGGTCATCCACACTGCCCCCTCCCCGAAAGCATGACATAAATAACTCCATATCCTCATTTGCCTATGGCTCCGGGGACAACAGAGACCCAATAACAAATTAAAGTGCGCGGTTTGTTCAGCCGCGTCCAAAATATCTTCCCTCTGTTATGGGTACATTTTCCAAACCGTGAGCGTAGATGGGTTGACAAGAGCACTCGTGACTATGAGTGGTGGAACTCGAGAGTAGTATTGGTGAAGCTCTTCAGCTAGGGACGCTGATAAGGGGTCTCTCTCTGTACGATTCTGCCAGAAATACTGCCGTCTTTGTTGTGGCAAGTACTGGGGCAGGAACAACAGATGTCTTCCCTGTTATTTTGATTTGTGTAACAGATTTACTATTACATTACAGTATTATCACATGACTAATCAGGGGTAAATATATTTGCAAAAACCAATCATAATTTTTTATGATTATCATGTATGTTATTCCTATGTTTTGGCAAATGATCAACTAAATTCGGGGTCCTGGAGAGCTACTGTCCGGTAGGTTTTCCGTTGTGCCCGGCTTCTGATGAGCCACAGCTGTTGTCAGGTAAATGCCAGGAACAGATCAAAAGCCTGGTTGAAATTTTGGGTGAATATATGTTACATATTTTTTTAGTATACGCCTTGAACCTGCATATACCAACCAGAGTGCCTCTGTTAGCAACAAAGGCTTTAGTGAAACCTTTTTCCTTGTTCTGTCGGGTTTAATTTCTTCATGCATGCTCTGATTACATTGCGGAGACAATTATTGACTCGCGTACTGTGACATCTAGTAATGAGAGTCCACTTCACTCCTTGTACGTACAATAAGAGGAGGCTTGCGTATGAAAATGCTAGACATGGCGTGGGATCTTAATAAAGAAGGACGTTCACAGATGCCACGTTTGAAGAGTCGTATTGATTCACCACAGCAAACCAAACAGCCAAAGTAATTTTTGGGCCCTAGACTAGGGTGACTCATTTAGGAAAAAAAAAGTAAAAATCAAACTAGGCTTGGGAGAATATCTGCAAGGTTTCTGTTAACTTGGGTCTCTGGGGTTAGACTGGGGAACTAGCAGGTCTTAGTCATGACTATACATGATGTTCAGATCTATCTATCCGCCTACCTTTTGCTATTAACAGGAAGTGGCAACTGGGTGGGGCCTTACTGGACCAGTCAAGCTCAAGTATGGCTTATTGGCACATATTTAATGTGGTGAGAAAAGCAGTGGCCTGTTTATGTGTTTGCAGTTACGTTTAATGGCCTGTTTTCTGACCAGGCTGTCCACTGCATTATGGGATAGGTGCCAAACCCACCACCACCCTGAACCAGATAATCAGTATGAAATATATATCAACAGATGGCTACTTTGGTCCAACATATAAATATATATTTGGTCCAGCATATATATATTTTCCTTTCTAATCAACTAGTAAAGCCTTAAACTGAACCCCATGTTCAACACGCCAGGCCACTCCACAGTTTTGCGCATCCCAGTGCGTCAGGCAGGCCTCCCACACGTGGTTAAAAATAGAACACAGCGCCTGGGTACTTGTCAGTTAGGTAGCAGAAGCACCTACTGTAAGTGAAGTCTACATTGCTTTAGGAAATATATCTTCCAGCATACTGCAGCGTGTTTAGATGACACTCAGTGTGGAACAGTCTTAATGGTGACACCATGGAACAATGCAGTAATTCATCTGCTTGGCCGTGGCAAATCGACGTTACTGGTCTTCAAATCTTCTAGAATGTGCTTAGTACAAATGTGTTATTGCTGTGATGATCAATTTAATGCATTTATAGCTAGGAGATGACAGCAGACTAGTAGTGAAACAGCAAAGCATGAGAATGTTGAACTAATTGTAAATGCCATGGGAACTGAGATGGTGTGTAATACTCCTGAACTGAATGAAATCATGGATTGTTGGTGATGATTAAGATTATCTGTGTCCTTAATTGCTTCCATACCTGCTGATCTATTACAGAGCCATAGTAATACATCATGGATCACAGAAACATAGATCAGATACCAGTCTGGGTCATTGCTAGGGCTGTTTTAGCCCACCTAAAATGTTCTTTAACACCCCCCAGTAGTATACATATTGCATTTCCATCCATTTTAATTAAAATCAGACCCCCCTAAAAGCTTAGCCCCCCCTTTTCATAAATCTCAAATGAAACTTGTATGCCGCTCCATTGCAAGGCGACACTAAAGTATTGTTTTAGTATTGTTTTAGTATTTAGAGCATTTATGCAGTTCAGCAGAGAGTAGTTTCATACTGTGAAAAGGCAGGCAAAGTTATGTACCACTTTATGGTATGACTGAAGAATCACTACATTCATGAATGGTATTCAAAAAGTGTTTCCAAAGTGAAATAACACTAAAACAATAAAAACACACAAAAAATCTAAAGAATTTTTCAGGTTTACATAAAGTAATGTATTCTTCTAATGTGAAAAAAAAACATATATTTATTACTGCAACACATGACTAAAACAACGGCTGGCTTCCATCTCTGCTGTGATTCTCGGGGTGATTACACTTAATAAATAGAGAAATGAAAAAGCAAATTGGATTTTAAATTATGTGTGCATGTGCATGCATTTCAATGCTCTAGTGCACTGACTATGATGCCATTGGCCATCATAATTATGATTTAATTTGTCGAGGAGAGAATATCAACTCTCTGGATTGTCTCTAAAAATGTTACCCCAGTTGTTGTGATACAGCTGTTTTATACCCCAAGAAATCAAATGAAAACACACAGTGAAATGAATAATTCAGAATATTTTTACATTTACTTCTTCAGTGTGGCTGAACGGGCATATTAGGCTACCTGTTCTTTTAAAACACCCAACCCTGTGCTGGGTAAGTGGATAGAAGATGAATTTTTTTTAATAATTGCTGTTTATATTTTCAAAAAACAATGCACTAAAATTTAATGGATTAAAGATTGAAGGTACAAATTAGCAAGCAAATAAATAAAAATAAATGTCACTGTTGCATGTGATGTCATTATGAGTGTGGTATATGTGTTTGCATGTCTGTATAAACAAAAAATGTTTTTTGCCATAATACCAAAACACATAACTTCACATGAAACATACAAAAAAAAAGCACAATTATAAAGGAAAACAATCATTTTGGCAGGGACTCAGATAATGATTGTAGCTGATTCAGTGTGGTCCATTAATTCAGGGTCCACTAAAAGTTCATTACAGCCATAAATGGGCAGCTGTGCCCCACAGTCGACATCATCAGGACCTTACCGTCGCCCTGATATAGAGACTTCCCACACAGAGACCCTGCATACACCCCATTCAACACATCCTAAGAATAGATTGTTTGTACATTCCCATGTGATGATACAAGTGTCTGAAGATGTACTTAGTAATATTTTCCAAAATTACACATAAGGACTGGTGACTGAAACCGATTTATTAAATGGACGTCGTAGTGCCAGACAGACCATCCGCCAAGCAAGGCTACCGTGGGTTTGTGTAAATTAATCTTGCACTGTCATTTCCCCTGTTAAAGTGGGCGAGTTGGCTGACTTATCGAAATCACCTTGCATATCAAAAAGAAATAACATCGACAAAAGGTCAGATTTGAGCACAACAACCGTGCGGCGTGGATTTCAGCCAGAATGACAATTCACTCACGCCGTGGCTGAATTTACTGAAAGTGCACTCTAAGGGATGAATAATGTGCGAAGGAAGAACGAAGATGATAATAATTAGATTCTAGCTTATTAAAAACTAGATTCTATGGAGGTATCTCATTTTAAACTTCCAAATGATTACACCTCACAAACAGAATGTGTCAACTCATCTTCTCTTAAAATATTTATCGGTAAATATTCTCAATGTGCAAAAAAAGCACCAATGCTTAAAGGTCTTCATCTGTCCAAAACAGAGAAAGGGATTGTGGGAAAGGAAATCAGGACTTGGAACCATCCATAGGTCTGATGTCATCACAGGATCTGGTTTGTCCAAGCTGACACTGTGCAATAACATGATAATATTCCTTGAAGCTGTGTTTAGTCCGTGACATGGAGGGTAATACTCATAAAAAGCGTGGACTATTTCTAAATTTTAGAAATTTTATATATAAATATATTTTTTTTTTGCCGAAAGGATATAGCAAAGCAGAAATTGGCCCTGCTTGTTCTTGGATGGCTAAGCTCCAGGGAGTACCAGATTGCTGGAAGTAGTATTAGTGGGTCAGTGGGGCGCACGCGTCCCCCCGGACTTGGCGGAAACTAAAAAGCTGAAAAGCTGGAGGAGCTGATGTGAGATGCTCTATTTCCTGAGTGAAACATGAAACCCACATCCCGGCTGAATAGTTATTTGCAGAGGAACATTGACTTTCAGCACTGTATGATCTGAGCTACTTCTTGCTGGTAGAATCCC
>JAODUD010000026.1:17865373-17884280 GCA_026784285.1 Stomatorhinus walkeri
ACACACACCTAATAACATAATAAACACACACAGTACAAGTCAAATGTCTGGAAACTCCTATAGTTTCTTTTTTGACAAGATAATGAGCCCAAGCTCACCTCAAGGTTATGTAAGTACTGCATAGTATTGTGAACAAGCAAAGAGATGGAGTGCTGTGACAGATGACTTGACCCCCCCCCCCCCAACAGTCCCCCAACCTAAACTCTGTAGAGCTGGTTAGGGATGAATTGGATTGGAGAGTAAGTGGAAGGTAGTTAACCAGTACCCAGATCTTGTGGAAGCTCCTTCAAGGCTTTTGGACAAGCATTCCAGGTGGAAGGTAATATACCTAAAATGGAGAACAAAATGCATTAAAAGCAGGTTGTCCAGACATTTCACTGTATAGATGTGTTTCTGTATAATGTGTATATGTGTGTGTGTTTTCTATTTATTTTCTGGTTCTTATATCAAACAGCATAAATATAGCAACGACATTTGCTCATGCTTCGCCCTCTGAGACCTTTTGCTGAGCAAACAATAAATTGCATAACCGGAGATGAATCTGAAAAACAAACAACTGAGTTCACTATTTAGGTTTCGCTGTTGGGGCAAAGTGATGTTGTCACTTTATCTACTCCAGCCTGTGCTTGTGGTTTGACAGCACGCATGTTAAGTCTCACGATGAGACGATAAGCATGCTAAATGACTTGAGCCTCTGTTTCATCTCATACGCCAGACTTATGTTTGAGTTTAACTTTCCTATAGGCAGAACTCATTTTAAAAATGTTTCACGGCAATGAAACAATATTGGTTATATGTGTAATTTAATAACAGTTCAGCAACTAATCATGACCGCTTCCTATTGCAGTGGAGCTTTCTCTGCCGTAAATTAAATTAGATGAAATCTATAATCCAGTTTATAATCATAAGTAATGCACATCCCACAGCAAGCAAGTCTGTCACACGACTGGTGACCGGCACAGCCTCCAGAACTGCCAAACCACACCCTGTTCATGTCGACAATCTGGGTTAGCTTCGTTTAACGAAAACCAGGACATGTAGCTAGATGGATGAAGGGAGATTCTGTGCACATATCACCTCCAGGAATGTTGGTGTTTATGTTTCAAACCCCTAGCTTTGTGATTATGGAATTTTCAAAGTCCAGCTCTGGTTTCCTTCCAGATTCCGGCTTATTGTACGTTCCACTTGAACTGGAAGTTCCGACTCGCAGAGTTGGAGGAACCTATACAACTCTGAGCTCAGAATTCAATATGGCTGCACCCTTCATCAACCGAAATGAAAGCTTTAGTTATATACTGTTTATTAGTATTTATGTCTAGTCTGTGTCTTATTAAATCAGTCGTACACATGGTGCTGTCAAACCTCTATCTGTGGACATGCTATGCTAAATTTGTACATGCAGAATACCTCATAATGCATTGTTTTCAGCTGGTATCGTTACCAGTGGCTAACAATGAATCTGGCTAGAACTGATATGGCTAAATGGCTTTCCAACCATTGTCGGACTGGAACGAGGTTAACTCGAGCGTGCCGTCATTCCTAACTTCGACTTCCAACCTCCGAGGTAAATAGAATCCAGTATTAGGTACAGTCAGGCCTCATTATCTCCCGTATACTTTACATCACCTATAATTGCTTATAATATCTGATACAATGTAAATGCTATGTAAATAGTTGTTATACTGTATTGCTTAGGGAATAACGACAAGAGAAAAACATCTGTACCGATGTAGAAAGACCACGAGATGTGTGGCACTGCTATTAAGCGGTGAGACATCAGGCAGAACCGTAGGGCGTACCTCCACATCACATCGTTGGCTTGGATTCTGCATAGTGCCCAGTGGGCAGCCAATTCAAGTTTTCCTTTTTGGAACTTTCTGGAATTTTTTTTTCTTGAATATTTTCAATCCATGATTGGTTGAATGCGCTGGATGCGGAACCTGCACAGTGAGCTCTGACAGTGGTGTCTAAGCTGCCCTTATTGCGTAGTTGTGTGTGTGTGATTCCATGCCCTGCGATAGGATGGCATTCCATCCACGGATTTTCCTGCCTTGTTTCCATTTGCTTCCAGGATCATCCTGACTCTGCATTGGATGCGTCTTTATGAGAAATTGATATATGGGTATTTAATGTAGTGTTCTTTTTCCTCCCCTTTATCAAACACTACGAGGAACCTCTCTTCGGGCATCCCTGATAATCCGCACCCCACCCCCGCCTCTCCACTGCCTCTCCTTCTGCTTTCCCTGGCTTATCCTTTAAAATAATCAATTAGCTTCTCCTGAGCTTAGGACAGGTTAGCCAATCATGCGCTTTCTCAGCCATCGCCATGGGCGACCACAACTCCATCGCTCTCCCAGTGCCGACGGCTTTCACGAATCTCACGTAAACACGGCAAACAGCAGACTGCACCGGTTCATCTGAACCTGATGAATTCGATGCAGTTATTTTTATTTTTCCTAAGGATTTTTTTTTACATATTCATTGGAATGATTTTGTATGCAGGAGATGACACAGTGGTTTTTACCAACAACCTAAACTGTTAAACAGGTGGTGCCATCCATCCATCCATCCATCCACTCACTTTCCATTCTGCTTACCAGGTTGCAGTGAGCTTGCAGCTTTTCCCAGCATGCTTTGGGCACAGGGCATGGGGTACCAAGGGATGTCGGTCCATCTCAGAGCACACACTCATGCACAGTCACACGTAACACGCGGAAGAACACACAGAGAACAAGCAGTCTGTACTGCCAGACAGGAATATCCGTTCAGCTGGGGTGACACACATCATTCTATTCATATAGCTTTCTTCTGTACTCGGATATTATACATTTATTTATTCGTACACCATTTGTCTGCATGCCACCCATCTTACTAAAGTAGGTTACAGGCAGCCTGTCACCAGATGGTGATTAGCATTAGCCTCCCAGATAGGGGTAAATGATGTGAAGCGTTTTCGCTATTGGGGCAAATGTGTTACCGACTGTGATGCTTATTCAGATTTAGGCAGCACTGGCGAGAGCGGTTCCGCCGTTAGCCTCGTAGCTCTGGCACGGCGTCATAGCCGCCGTTAAAAGCTGGCAAGCAGGAGGCTGCTGGAATTGAAATATTTAAGTCCAGCTAGAGCTGGCTGCAGTGGATGCTGGAAGCCATCAGCAGTAAGCATGTATATACCTTGGTGTCTTGGTTCTTATTACCCAAGATTGGGGTTAGTGAGCATTCTGGTTGTCTTCCTTGGTTTGGTTAACTGGTTATCCCTTACATGGTTACATTGTACCTGCAACCTAGTTTAGAAAGCAAAGGGCTTTAAAAGGGTGTAGCTAGAAATTTTGTGCCCCCTGCCACAATGTCCTTTCGCACCCCATGCTATTTTCCTGAAGAAATATAGATCGCCACCCCCCATGCAACAAAAATAGCCTTGAGGGAGGAATTCCCCAGGGTAAAATTTCCCATTTATTGTATAATGTTTCCGCCGCATATAACTTAGAATTCGGCAGACTCAATGCCTCTATAGTGCTGGGCCCCTTGAATCAGCCAGGGTATCCATGCCCCTGTGACGTCCTTCGCACTAGACAGGGGGACACCCAGGATGAGATTCATGTCCACAGCAAGGCACAAACACATACTGTTGACAATTTAGAGGCACCAGCTGACCTTATTGTGCAGCTTTGAAATGCTCCAGAGGCGCACCAACCAACCGGATCAGAATCGTTGAAGCGGGAATCACCACGATTGGCTGACACGGGTGTCTGTCACGTGATACACCAAAAAGACCAGTCTGTCAGTGGTGGGTGAGGAAATAGCCTAACCATGTTCTCAGACCACAGGCTTTTCTCTTGGTTGTATGAATGTGTGTGTGTGTGTGCCTCAAAGGAGAGCATGCTATGATAAATGATAAGAAGCAGTCCAATCCACTTGTGCAAATAGCAAGGAATGCACCATCGTGACACAGTTTGAGGACATTGGGAGAGCATGTAAACTCCACCCACAAGGTGTATTTACTTGGTACTGGTACTGTGTACAAGCCTTACTGATAAACAAAAGCTGATAAAAGATTTTGATAAAGATAAAGTTACAGTAACTTGCAGTGCCGCTGAAATAATCCTTCCACTAGGGGATCAGTGATTTAATTATTGCAAAATATATTAAGAATGTAATTACATGGTTCATACCAGATCATTGGTTCACCTATATTATCATTCAAAAAATGATGTGGAGATTTCATTTTCGTTATTGTATCAATCTTCCATGGTGAATGGAAATTGTATTATGTGCACTGGGATATAAATGTTTTATGAAGTATTTCACTCACAGATATGGGTAAGAGGCACCATTTGGAGAGTAAAATTCTTGAATTGTCATTCTCCTTATCTGAGGGGTGGTGTGTGGCTCGGGGGGTTAGAGTCTATGATCGACAGGTTGCCGGTTCACATCCCAGAGTCGGCCAGGTGATTTCACCGATGGGCCCTTGAGTGAGGCTCTTAACCCACAATGGCTCCAGGGACAGTCTAACCCTGTTTTCAGTTGTATGTCACTTTGGATAAATGCAGCTGGAGAATAAATAAATAAATTGTAATTGTTTGGTTTCCAATTCAGGGTTTGGTGTGATGAAAAGGAAGTCTCTGATGTGACACATTGGGGCAGATCTGTTTGCAATATTTACAAACAGCCGTGCCTGTAATAAAACTGCTGTCTGATTCTGTTCGGCACATTTTCAGTGATTTCTGTGCCCTTGTTTCTAGCTAACAAGGGGTCCACAAAGTGTGACATGCATAACTGTGCTCTAATGGCCACTGCGGAATATCAGCACTGCCGCTTATACCCTCTGCCCCTCCACTGCGGAAGCCCACACAATGCATTTCCCTTCTGACGCCTCTCCCCAGTGCCTCTGCCTCCGGCTGAAACGCTGGCGCTCGACGTGGGGAGAGGCCCGCCGTCCGAACGCCCCCACGCCGACAGGAGTGCGCCCTCGCGTGTCCTGTGTAGCTGACCATAACGCTAACGCCTCTTTGCCCTTCTGTCCCTTGCAGGGCTGAGTGGGCGGTTCCTGGTAACTACGCTTCCAACAATATTTCAGTAAGTTTCCCCATAATGTGTTGGAGGAATTGGTACCGAGCTGAATGCAGTTCCAGTTTAGCTAGAGTGTTACATATCTGTGTCCTTTATGCGTCTGTCTGAAATCTTTAGAAAACAGCAAAAACAAACCTATGTCCTCCTGATATCCAGGGGAAGAAAGGGTTCCATTTTTATTGTTTTTTTTTTTTTTTTTTTTAAGTGCCATTTTGCCAGGACAAAAGGCCCACCCCAGAAAATGCCCTCTTTAAGGAACAACAGGATTTAATAGCATGCCAGGTATAGTGTAGGACATGTAAGCAAAAACATCATGTCCTCTACAGATCTCAGGAGGACGTAACTTTTACAGTTATACACATAAATAAATGTATATTACATGGTCTGGTTTGGAGGGGGGGTGTCCTGGGGCTGTACCTTACTGCCAGCTCTGTAATTCTGAGTACCGCTCTCCCCCAAGCCCACAAAAGGTCGCCTAAATCATGCTGTGTTCTTGTTTGTTTCCCTGGTGCCAAAATGGCTTTCGTTTCCTTTCCTCCCTTCCAGTTTTGTTCGAAGCACCCCCGCTCTCCATCTCCTCTCCTCGTCACCTGGTTCTTTGCCTTTGTGGAGCTTGTCTTTTATATACCGTACCTTCATACACTGCAGTAATTATATGCTTGGTGTCTTAGGACATGGGACTATAACTATGAATTTATGTACACTTTAACGAGACATTGAAATGGATTGTTTTAGCTAATATCCAAATGCATTTCCTGCCAATGAGCACATTTCTTCTAAGTTGTTTACCTTGTAACTTACACATTTGTTATTTGAACAGCGGTAAAAACCCCAAAAATTATTATTATTTTTAGGAGAATCTGGAAGCAGAGCTGCTGACTCTAAGGTTTTCCTAACTTGGGAAATAATGGAGTAGCAGTGATGAAAACAGGACTGGCAGATTTTCTTCTTGCCCATACTTGCAGTTATCTCAACACAAATAGCCGCAGCGTTATGTAAAAACCTCACACTCTGAGAGGAGCCACCAACAACCCCATTATGCAACTGTCAAGGGCTGCAATACATATTCATAAGCGGAACAGAAGGCTAGTGTCTCATTTACGTAAAGAAAGCCATCGATATGTATACGTTTAAATTCCATCTTATACGAAAATGCATTCAGAGCAAAAAAACTCCTTCGTCAGATTTCATGTTCCAGGCTTCAAGTGACACGTGTTTGGGGGACAGTGAAACTTTTGTGCCGCAGTTGTGACGGGGGGCCGGTCACCCTTGAGGCAGGGGCAGGGGTAGAGCAAACAGCAATTCCATTCACGACAAGACATAACATAAGTAAACATAATATAACGTAAGAATAAATAAACCTAATATCTAACTTTTGATTATTGATTAATTGCACTCTTTTGTGTATGTTTTGTATATGCATTTATTCAGCATGCATTAGGGTGAGATCAGTGTTAGCGTTTTTTAAAGTGCATTTCATGCATCCTAGCAATCTTTGTATTCTCATTTCTGATCTCAGCTGCAGACATATTTCAGCTACCCGTCTCTTTCACGTCACGGTGAACCAATCACTGCGGTTCGGCCAAAAACAGGTTTATAAGGATTGCTGAGCTTTGTCTGCAATTAATTGGGAAGAGTTATCACAACGTCATAGTCAATTACCCTGCAGTAAACGTAGACAAGGTGGAAGGGATCACCCCACCTGGCACAGAGTGCACTGACACGCGGTAATTCCTAATGTCACTCTCTTTGGATCATGACCCAGTTGGCCAAACTTACAAGGCATGAGATGTCCATTAAAGTAAAGACCGAAATATCAACTGCTTCAGCCGCTGTAAATCAGAAAAATGGCAACATATAAAGATGCTTTTGTGAAACAAAGTAAAATTCTCAAAAGGCATATGACCAGGATTTAAAAAATGTTAGTTATATGTATTTAAATGCTACATTGCATTTAAACATCAAAATCATTAAGACTTTATTTTTAAAAATTCAACATAATGTAAATATTCAAAACAATTATAATATGGTTTTGTATCATTAAATTATATTTCTGCCAAGCTTTTACTGTCAAATGATAAATACTGTCTGCAGCCTCTGTATTTTAGGGGTGGATCCCTATTGTTTTTATATTTGTTTTTTTTTCTGTAGTGCAAACGATGGAAGTTTTCGCAGATACTTGTCATCACGTGCAGTGGAGGATTTCCAGAGCTACGTTGTCGACAAGAAGTGGGAAGCGGTTGAACCCGTGCCCGAATGGAAATCACCTTCCTCTTTTGTGTAATTCGCACGACTCCTCTGGAATTAGTCATTTTCTTTCATTTCGGTGTCCTCAATGTGCCCTCGTCGATACTGGAAAAGTAGACATTACGTGGGCTTAGAATCGAGCGTACATTAAAGATGCCCTTTTGTTTCACTCTTCTGTACTGTTGTGGATGAAAGTAGAACCTTTTCCTGCTTCTACAGTACATATCTGTCTGTCCGACAGTGCGAGTGGATGGGAGAAGGACTCAAGTCATAAATATGCTCATGTAGCATAGGGTAATTTATACATAAAAAGACTATGAGGGTGTATGGTGTGTTTGCCAGATAGTAGGAGTCTAAATTATGTTCAATGATTATTTCATGTTCAGTATCAGTAAATATTTTAGGATGTCTTGGCCATTTTATTGTAGCGACTTGTTTTTTCCAGTGCCAAAGAGCAAACGATGTTTTTAGCACAGAGGCACGGAAGCAGGGGGCCGTAATAATGGCCGCGCTGGGAGATCTTGTCTTGCTGTTGCCCCCTAATTGTTCCTTTGAATTGTGTCTCCCCCACTCAGCATGACAATGATGGCCGGCCTTTTCCGCCTGTCTGTGTGGATCAGGGTACGTTGGATCTTTACTGATGTACATCAATGTTTTTATTTTATTTTTTTACCCTGGATTTTAGTTTCTGGTGGGGAAGCAGGGTATAGACCACTGGGGTTGGACGCTGTGGCCGATTCAGATCCCGCGGTTGCCAGAGTGATGTCACCATTGGGCCCTTGAGCAAGGCCCATAATCCCCAGTTACTCCAGGAACAGGCTGATCCTGCTTTCTCAGTTGTGCATTACTTTGGATAAAGGTTTCTGCTAAATAAATAAATTTGAACATAATGATCCAGGCCTCCTCCGTCCGCTGCCTGGAGTTTTATCTCCACAGCTTTCTCGTACGACTCTGCATGCCTTTAATTCAACTCTAAAAAACAAGGCTTATATTGAAAATGGAAATGGCAGGTAGGTTTAAACAAAAGGGATAGATACTCAACAAGGTGTTATTTTGTCAGTGTTAATTATATTCATCTTATACTCAGGTATGTTCACGCTCCTACAACAATCATGTTACTATGAGATGTCAGTTTGACCCCAGGGTAGGCATGAAAGTTTAAAGTGAGCTGTAACCTGCTTGTCATTTCACCTTTGCAGCAAATCCACAGTTACCTGACCGAGACGCTTGGTTTTCCTGTTTGGGGTTCCTATCTCATATTTGCTCTTGTCACCTTGGTCACTGGACTGCTTCTCGGCCTGGTAAATACAAGCTGGTTTCCAGTAATATTCTGCAGCAGCCCTGCACTGTCATGCATGCTCTTCATTTTTCATTACTGCCCACATGATTTTCCATGTAGGCTGTGGCAGACAAAACTAATATTGATGGTTTTATGCTGCACATATGTCCATGTTGCATTTCCAAAGTGCTCTGGGGGGGGGTTTTATTTTTCAGTGGGCTACAGATTATTTATCTGCACGAATATTGATAATGCAGTGGAGCAGTGCAGACTGGTCTGGATCAAGCATTTTAGCCACACGCTATTTTGTGATTTGTTTCATGCAAAACCCGGTGAAAGGAGAATACACAAAATAACAATGGCACCGTTTAAGATGTATGACGCTGTTGCATAAAGCGTTGTATAAACCATTGTAAAATGCAGAGAGATTTAGTGTTTGTGTCCTTTTCTGAAAATGACAGCGATGTGATTTCAGTATAGCACTTGTGACCTTGAAATGAATATTCCCCCTTTGTCTTGCCAGATCCTGGTTTTGATCGCAGACTGCATTTGCCCGTCAAGGCTGCGGCACAGAGACAGGAAATCAGGTAAAGAATAGTGACAGGATGCCCGACCTGCCAGGGCAAATATGCCGCACTCACGCAAGGACGTATTCGTCAGTCCCCACAGGCATGGCAGCCGCGCGGAAAAGCGCAGGAAGCCTCACTTATTAGGGGGAATACAGCAGAAATGATTAACTATTGCATACATTCATCCAGTCATCTTCCAAACTCCTTATCCAGGGAGGGGTCACAGTGGGGGGCACTCTTAATATACTGTATGTTAGCTTCAAATAACTTAAAAAAATAGTCACAGGTGCTTTACCCATATTGTTTTTTACCCATGATGGAAGCTAGACCTTCGCCACATTTCCTTTGGGGTCACAATGGGTTATTTTGGCTGGAGCTGAGATGGTCTGGATTGTTGAGCTGGGTGCCAATGCAGGAGGCAGCGGGGTTTGAACCCCGCCCTCCCCTCTGGGTGTTTACGGTTTGGACATTCGAACAGGGTTTCCTCTGCCAGTTCTGGTAATCTCCCACAGTCACCATCGGTCACCAGCGGTGAAGCTCACCCGGGGCACCGCGTGGGCCTCGGACGCCATCACGGTTAAGTTTACTGTGCGCTCTGAATGAGTTGTAGGGTGGATCCCCAATTAAGACAGTCACTTTCTCCCTGGGATGGGCTCTCAGCTGCTTTGGATGATAAGTTGGAAGATGGACCGACGGGTCCTAAGTATACGAAGTTCATGAAACCAGAATTTCTAAAGCGTTTGCGCAAAAGCGTTTCAAAATTTCACTTTAAAGCGGTTTCGCTACCAAAGCCTAAAAACCGATTTTACTCCTGGAAATCTTGTATTTTTGTTTTAGCCGTTCTAGGTACGTTTGAAACGCAGCCAGGTCACCTAATGGGCACAAAGAGTTAGTTGAAATTACCTTTGAGAATATCGAAAGTGACAGCCTGGCTATTTCTGTATCTGATTTAATCTTTTGACCCCGTAGTTGTTACTGAGGCTGGATAATGGAGAAATTTCTGTGGTTATATTTGGACTGCAGCCCCAGTTTCTTTTCAAATTAAATTCACAAAATTAAGTGGGAACAGTGGTTTAACAGTTAGCTGTGTTTCCTCACACCTCTAGGATTATTGTTTTTGTATCCCGTCTCCGGCTTTCCCTGCAGAATTAGCATTTTCTCCCAGTTTTTAGCTTGTATTTCCCCCTGCGGTCCAAGAACTGAGACTTCGGTGAATTGCCATCTCTGAACGAAGCACCTTGTGTCATTATGTAGGCGATGGTGTAACTGTGATGGAAAGTGACCAACCCCTGTACCTTTCCACAGAGGTAGAGGTGAAAGAGGATGGATCTGAAGGCGACATAGAAGATACTCTTACAGAAGAAAGGCAGTTGTCGGACGCGGAAAACGAGAGCGCAAAGTTATCTGGAGAGGAGGAATCTACAGGAGAGGATGTTCTGCCTTCTGAGGGAGAAGTCGGAGCCGCCGACATGCAGACGCTGGAGGCGGCGTCGGAGAGTATGGTGAGGAAGAGGAAACCACAAGGGGCAGAGCCAAACGAAACCTAACTACTTAAGAGTCTGCATTTCTCCAATCAGAAGTATAAAGCCTAGAGCTACAAAGTGAAGGACTCAAGCAACCTTACACTGCAGAAAAAGTGTCCAGTTCATACAGTGAGTTTTATAGGCCACACCTACTACTCAGTACATGATTCTTGTCCATGAAATAATTCACCTGTCTTCTCTCCCCAGCATTAAAAAAACTCATGACATCAAAAGCATGCATTATAATAATACTACTGTATTACTGAAGTAAACCGAGGCAGTAACTGTATTTTTGACTTCAATTCTTATAATCATTTCATTTTAAATGCCATTTGGATGGTCCAACAAAACAGGTATTGTGCTGCCTTTTAGTGCCAGGGCACAAAAGAAACCAGAGCTCAGATGCAAATGAATAAATCTTGGCCTGAAGGCAGGATCAAACAGCCTGTGTTCCTTTATGCTATGGATTGCTTAAATGTCATTAAGAAGCAGTGAGATCTTGGTGTTCTCTGGGAATCAGCAACGGCTATTCCATTACTAAGCTCAACCATCCTCTCTCCCGACAAGAACATAACCTTTCATACAGAATGAGTCTCATTGTAACCGTTAGTAAGTATCAATATATATATATTCCCGGTAAACTATTGTCAATATGAATGCCACTGTGCATTAAGTCAATGCAGTTGGGTTTCTTCAATACCATAATGAAAACAGTTGATTGCAACTATGTGACTTATTTTATTTTTTTTGAGGAAAGTGATGTATGTTCTGTCTATGGCAGTTCCATTTACATCAGCCCATGACAAATGCTGTACTGTATAATTCAGGGGTAGGGAACCTCATCCATGGAGGGCCAGTGTGGGTGCGGGGTTTTTGGGATAGTCTCTCAATCAGCCAGTGACAGTGGGTCTCCAGGACTGGAACCACTGCTTTATTATTGGCTGATTGAGAGGCCATCAAAAAACCTGCACCCACAGTGGTTCTCAATGGATTAAGTCCCCCACCCCTGGTGTAGTTTATGGATTTCTTTATGGAAATGAACGAGACAATTTATCATATTCATTATTCTCCAGCAGAATATAAGAATCATTTCCTAATTAACTGGCCGACCAATGGAAAGCTTGCTGTAGAGTCTGTCAGGAGCTTCCTGGAATGAGTACTGTCAGGAGATTCCTGGAATGAGTACTGTCAGGAGATTCCTGGAATGAGTACTGAGTACTCTTAATTTTGCCTTGCTTGCTGTTAATACTGTCATGCTTGTTTTGCTGCAGACGACCCAGTACAAGGTCAACAAAAAGTGCCGTGTACCAGCTACTTTAGTCTAGCATCTGCTGAATATTACAAGGGTAACAGTCAGCCGTGTAACAGACCAGCATCCCATGTAGTAAAAATAACCATTTGTCCATAAGAGGTGAACTTCCATCAGGGTTGAATCACAGCGTGACATTATTGACCTTAAAAAATCCCGACTGGCGCCATCTGTTTGGAGCCTGTTAGCATGGTGAGTGTATGAGAAGGAAGAGAGGGTGAATATAAGTGTACCTTTATGAAACAATGTGTTTTAGTGACGATGGTGAGAGTTTGGTTGTGGCAAGTTCAGTTATGCTATATTTTTCTTTTTCATATGAGAAAAGTGCTGAGATCTGGGTAACATGGTCTAAAATTTCTAATTTATTGCATTTTAAGTTGGTGAAATAATATTTTCCAAGGTAAGTTTGCCTGCGTGTTTCTTGTACTTGATTATATCGTGTTAATTTACATTTCATTTATCCTATTTTTGTACGAGACCTATTGTAACCATATTTTGGGAGAATATTACTTGTGTTTAAGGTGAAGTGAAACTGTGATAAACAGCAGTAAGGAGAGAAAGTATGACACGAGTTTAATGAGTCAAACTAAACGGTATAATGTCCCTAAGTTAAATGCGTGCTCTGCAGTGGGTCAGTGCCCCATCCTGGGTTATTCCCTGCCTTGTGCTCTGCAGTGGGTCAGTGCCCCATCCTGGGTTATTCCCTGCCTTGTGCCTAAAGCTTCCAGGACAGGCCTGACACTCCCACAATGTCTTTCCCAGTCTGGTCCTTGGGGACTGACAAACAATCCAAGTTTCTGCTCCCTTTGCACCCTCCAGGGAGCAAAAATGTGGACAATCTGGCAGGGAGCTGGGAGGGAGCAAAAACATGGACCGTCTGGGCATCCCCGAGGACCGGGTTAGAAAACACTGCTGTATAGGACAAGCGGTATAGAAGATTGAATCAATTTTTTCTCGTCTCGCTGGAGAATACTGCCACGTTGGCTGGACGAGCTAGTTACTTTTATGATCTGTGTGTATTTTTATATTTGACCTTCATGTTAAACCCCTCTGATTCTTCGATGAGTGTCTTCCGGAAGATTCTGTGGGAGTATGTTGCTTGTGTTTCTCATTCTTTACCAGCTGCCTTAACACACAGTACATGTATCTTGTGCTACAAATTCTCCATGCCATAATAATATTTGTTCTGTACAGGTAGGATGGGAAAAAAAGATTTGTATTTAAAGTATGTGTAGCTAGGGATTATCTTGAATTCAATGCTTTCTGACTTTAATTAAAATATTTTTTAAACACTGTAGTATTTTAAAATAAATTTTAATTCTTTAAGCCATATCATATATATGAATTGATTTTTTTTCCCTTCCACAGCAATAATTGTTTACATATTGTTACTGTATTTATGTCAATTATTTTACTTCTGAGTCAGGCAATTTTTGTTAGAAGAAAACATATCATTCCAATGCAGATATACTCATCCTGCTACATCTAGTTGTATTTCCATGACTTGTACACACATTGAGGTGTCATTTGTATACATAATCCAGAAAATAAAAAGCAATGCATCTCCGCAGAAGCTGTTGTATCAAATAATGATTTTTTTTGTTGTATGTGGCATTAGGGCTGAATGGAGATTTCATTTTAAATCAAAAGAATGTAATAAGTATTGTTTTGAGATATTACAAAATATACTTCTTACTAATATGTTTATACATTGGGGACAATGCAATGGTTCCGCAGATATCACCATGGAATTGCCAATTTATTCGCCAGTGACTATTCTGGTTTGGTTGCCTGTGTATATACTTCGTAATTAACATATTTGCACCGCATACCATTTGTAAGTACTATGGGAATTATGGGTGGGTCCTACTCTCCATACATGTACACAAGTGTCATATATTCTTTACCTCCCAGTGCCATTGAACTCGTTAAGTCTAACGGGGATAATTCTCACCGATCGCACTGAAGCGAACTTTTCGATGTTTTCGGGTAAGTGTAAGCTCCTGGAGGGGGTCACCATCATGTGGAGAGAGCCCTGGTTAGCTTCTGTCTTCCTGCTGGGTTAGGGTGTTGAAGGTAATCCCTCGAGGGGGGGTTTCAGGGTTCATAGGGAGTACGATTTTCACTGTGCATGTCAAAGTGTTATGGACTTCAGTACTCAAAGTTGCCTAGAACGTGGTAATCTTTGAAAACTAGTTAGGATCAAGTTAGTTAAGGGCTATGTAGTTAATTTCTCGAATTATTTTTCCTTAGTTGTTGTTGGTGGTTTAACTAGCCTCGTTCTTGGGTGGTGTTACTCACATAAGAAAGGACAAGTGTTACCAAAGTTGGTAACTGTGTTTTTTTGTTTATTTGTTTGTTTGTTTTTTTGATAATGGCCCAGTTTAGCATTGATAATTCCTGGAAATTTTGTTTAGATTTATGTTATTGCCATTTCGTCATTGCTAATGTCGTTAGCAGGACATTTTGGCATCAAAGAGGCAGGGCAAGTGAGTGAGTTAAATGCCTGCAAGTCTGGTGGAGCTGGGAGTGTGACTGTTTCGTACGCCTGTTGTGGGTGAGGTGGCCATGGCTGAGACGCCTGAGGTTCGGGAGGTAAACCAAGTGGAGGTGGACACGGAACACCACCCAAAGTCACGCTACCGGCCATTGTGCCCTCTCCACTTCATATGGAGCTCTCTGCTTGAGCGTGCATCTGACGTGCTTTGCAGCTCACATCCGAGGAAAAGGAACCCGTGTTGCAGGCAGAGTTCAGCTGGAGTCAGGAGGTTTGAGGCTGAAAAGGAGATTTCGAATGTGATGGCCTGAGCTTGAAGCTATGAAAGGTTCGTCCCATTGCACAGTGGACTCCTGCTTCCTCATCTTGCATGCACTCCCCAGACTCAGGTTGAAGTCAGTCAGAACATTAGTCCAGTGTCACCTTTTTTGGGAAACTGGGGTTGACATTTTAGTGCATTTGAGCTCATTGCATCTTCCCTGCAATAGCCTAAGTCTGTTTGGCCTTTGCAGCTGCACTGTAAATATTTGTAATACACTCTTATTGCAGGATGACAGGCAGTGGTACTGTGTACCTGTCAGTTGCTACCTGAAGCCTCTAGGAACCACAAGATGGTGGCAAGTCAAACTTTTGTGGAATTCGCAAGAGAAAAGGACACTTTTTGATAAGTGGTGCGGCTGCCGGTAAAGTGTCAGACCTTGCGTTCCCTTAATGAGCTCGTCCTCTTAGAGGAATTTAAAGACTGTTTGCCGAGTCGTATTAGGTTATAGCTCAATGAACCGAAGGTGGGCTCGTTATATTCAGCTGCTGTTCAAGTTGATGAATGTAATTTAACACATAAGAATGTATAGGCCCCGCCATCCAAGTATGGTGGAGAAGTGGAGAAGTGGTTACAGAGAATAAGAAGTTACCACAATGCAATTCACCTGCGCAAGGGCTGCACATAGCAGCTTCTCCTGCATAAGGCAAGGTATGTAATTGTTGACTGTGCATGAACTTGCCTGTGGATGAAATAACAATGGCAACTGCCCTGTGGGTGTAGGTGTGGGTCTGACTGAAGCTAACCATACCTGATTATCCAGCTGATGAAGAAACTACATCTGACGCTCACTTTGGGCCATTTGCGTGCCGTCGTCATGCGCTATAGATACTGCAGACATTTTCACTTTCCCGCTACCACTCTCCTTTTCCCCTCCCCCTTCTCCACTTTCTCTTCCGTAGAGGGGTTGTGCTCATTGGCTTATGGTTCCATAACTCTTAAGGGCTTCTTGAGAGCCCCATCTCTGTTGGTAGGATCTGGATGATACGCAAGGGTGTAACTTTGGATTGAACACTGCGGGGGTTGGGGTCCCCACCCAATCATCATGATAATATGATTATTTTTATCTATTAAGCTACAGCATCATTTTTGTGTGTGGCTGACCAGGCTAAGTCTGAGTACCCGTGATCAGAATATGGCTGGTTTGAGCCCCGGCCTTGGGAGATCAGTCACATGTCCATGGGCCCTTAACAATGGCCCTTAACCCCCCAGCACCAGGGGTGCTGCATGTTGACTGGCTCTGTGCTGTGACCCCCAAGCTACAGAGAGCAAGATGGGGTAGGCAATTCCGACATACTTGTGCAAATGGGAAATAAAGCATTTATCATTTAATGTACTTCATACTTTTGGGGAACGAGCTGTACCCTTTTTTTCTGACAGAGTAATATATACCATTGTACCTAAACACATATACAACTGATGTACCGTTCTCTTATATGTTACCACCCAGCCGCCTTGGCCACCAGTTGCGATAGGAGTCATAACAATGAGACTATGGCGAAACTTCTGAAAATTTCTCGTAAACTCAATGAAGAACAGTGGTGCATAACGGGCTCCATGTTTTTCTGTTACATCATGTGGGTTAGAGAGATGCAATGCGGCATGGTTATATAAATCTAATCATGTGGGTAATCCCATTAATATCGACAGGCGGCATCCTGCACTCAGCGGAACGAATGCCCTTTTTAGGGGAGACCTTGCTCAGTAAGGAGGCTATTTGCATGCTTTCCTGAGCGGAGGGAGAAAATGTGCGATAAAAAGGTAATTCAACATCACATGAAAGATATGCGACATCCCTAATCTACAGTAGCTTGTACAAGTTGAAAATATCAAAAAGACAAACATTCCATTTTATCCCCTGGGAATGTATGTCTGTCCACTGTATTCTGTGAAGTTCTGTTTACTTTTGCTCATTAAAATAGCATGCCTTTTAATTTTTTTAATTACTTGTTTTTGTCAGTGTAATAAAAACAGCATACCTTGTCCCGTAGTTTAATCTGTCTCATTTAGATAATGTTGTTATGCAAGACAACTTAAAAGTCACCATGAGAGAAACAATCGGGTTTATGCTGTGTAAAATATCAAACAGCTGCTTTTCTCTGTGTGGTGGCAATTTAATAGGGTAATTCCATGCAAAGGCCCTGCTTGCTGTCACATCCATAATGCTGATAAAATGTGAATTAGCATGAGAAATTGCCGGATTTGCCTATATTCAGTTCAAGAAGTCACACAAAAAGATAAGCAAATTGACTTCTTGATACGAAAAATGCCCCTGCTCTGAGGCATTCTGTTTGCCAATATGAGTCTAAATGTCACATCCATAGTACTGGAAGCTAACAACACAATCCCCTTCATTTTGCCTTCATGTAGTAGTTCCAGCTGATGCCTTTACATAAGATGGTGTTGCAGTATTCTTTCGTTTATGCCCTTATAGACCAAGAACAAAGTCGGTGTCCCCGTCATGTCAAATGTTGCAGGATAATAGAAGGTTACCAGCAATGGAAGAATAATTGCACAACTGTAAATTCAGGGACTGCAGTGCTTGTTCAGCTGAACTGTGGCTGTTAATAATTCATAGGTTGCCGTCTTTGGCCCGTTTAGGGCGATGCTCCTTTTTAATGTGGACATTAGGGTAAAAAGCAAAAACACTAATGTGTGTCAGTTCTTCTGTCTGCTAAAATAGACAAAAAATATGTAGCGTTCTCCTGCTACCTTATTATAATAAACTTATGAGCAATAAATGCTAATATCTATGCAATAATCTTTATAAATTTGTAGATGTAGTTCATTCTCTTTTTGTTTTTTCTTTAAGCAGATGGTAACACGTGATATATATATATATATATATATACTTTTATATTTCTATATGGCCATTATTCAGTCTCTTTTATAATGTTAAGCATGTATGCATTTCTTATCCTACATGATCCCCATATCCTCTGATATCCCGTCCACTCTGATTGATGTAGAAGCAAGTTAGATTAAAGTACCTTCCCTGTTACTCGTGAAGTCACATGATCCTGGAGTATACTTCACTGATTCCATCATGTATGTTCAGTTGCATTGACCCCACCTGTATTGTCACTTTTATGGACAGTACAGAATCAGAAGTGCTAGCTTAGATTTTGAAAGAGCAACAACACTAGACTTAGTTTTGACACTGATCTGTAAAACAATCTCACCTCAACTGGTTACTCAAACGTATGTCACGGTCCTAAAGATCTGAGCACTGCTGATTTTCCAGCCTTCCTTTACCCGTGAGCCAGGTGTGAAGCCTCTGTGGCCAATCAGAATCAGTAGTGATTAAACTAACTCCATGGGAGAACTGGAAACAAGGCCCAGATTTGGAATCGAGGTCCACATTTAAAGAGCCTGACCGCTGACCACATCAATCATTCACAGATGACCCCCTCAGCCTTGCTAGAAATCGGTTGTGGAAGAGGCCAGTTATATGCTGGGAACATGTCAGAGAAGTCAGTGTGCGTCAGCGATTATGAAGAGAAAGCCAGGAGGATCCTTCCGAAGGTCGTCTTCGATTACTACATCTCTGGAGCAGACGATGAGGAGACCTTAGCCGACAATATAGCTGCATTCTCTAGGTATGCTTAATTGTACGGAAATGAAGATGCTGCCTTCACATTACAGTCCATATCTGGTCAATACAGAAATGGCAGCGTGCTTCTTACTATTGATGTGAATTGTGTAAGTTTCCCTCATGATATAAGTGTATGAAGTGACAGTGTAAGCGTGATTTTTTTCTATACCTGTCAATCGTCCTGGTGTTACTGTTAAATAATTTTGCTCATTAACCTTTATTATACCGCTGTTTGCTGAGCCTCTGTTCCTGCCAACAGTAGCTTGAAAGTCACAGGTCATTTAGCACTTCCCTTTCCTGGAACACAGGTGATATTTATTAGCAATAGCAATATGACAAAGTACATTCAACACATGTTATCGTGTATGGGATGGAGGGTCACGCATACAGGTTTTGGAGTGTGTGTGTGTGTGTGTGTGTGTGTGTGTGTGTATGAGCGGGTATACCTATCCTTATGGGGACACAATGTCCCCATAGTGTGATAAATATCTGTTTTTTTTCC
>JAODUD010000026.1:17891680-17905384 GCA_026784285.1 Stomatorhinus walkeri
AAAAAACAGATATTTATCACACTATGGGGACATTGTGTCCCCATAAGGATAGGTATACCCGCTCACACACACACACTATGGGCAAATCTGAAATGCCGGTTCGCCACGTCTTTGGACAGTGGGGGGCAATCATCCACACGTTGGATTCCAAACTCCTAACCATGGAGAGGAGTGGTGACAGTACTATATGCTGCTCTGCCGTGCCACTTAAATATTTACCGTTGTGTGATTCTCTTTCATGGTCAGATACTGTAGGGTTAACTTGGGGTGCAAGGAATTATTGGAAAATCAAACATTATATTGAAATTTTACTGATAGATAAAGTACTGAATGAATGAAAGCTTTTATTATCATCGCAAAAGGTACAACAAATTTGGGAGACTGGTTATCGGTGCAAAAAAGAAAAAAGTCAGAAAGGATACTGATAGAGAAAGAAATGAGATGAATAGAATGATGAACAATATGAAAAGAATAAACAGAAAACAATATACATAAGTAAATAGAACATAAAATAGAATATAAAAGGAGTGTAAAGAATAAAAATGTAAACAACGTAACAGTAAATGATGGATAAAAGTGCACTTCTATTTAGATCGTTTCATGTCACGCTCGTTCAGGCTGTGTTACCTTTGTGCTTTTTGTAGGATCAGCTGAATAATGAATAACTACATTATCTCTGTGACATCAAATGTCGACGGCAGCAAAAGGGGTCAGTAAGGTCATGCACATTCTGGGGGATTTCTAAACCAGCAATTTCCATGGTGAAGTTGCAGCTACTGAAAGCATCCATTATGCCCCTGAACTTGGCACAGGTGAACAAATTTCTTCAGCACCCTGTTCATTAGTAGTTGGTACTTTCGTGCTACGTTTGAACTTTGCCCGTTAGGGTTTAGACTAAAGACTCTTCATCAAATGTTTATGAGTTCTGGCCAGAGTAAAATAAATAAGTAAATAAATTCCTGTTAATTGTGTAAAGTTTCACTATTTATTCAATGTGTGTCACATAATATAAAGTTCCATAAAATCTACCTTCAGTCACTGAAATGCTGAAATTCAAGGGCTTAAATGTGTTGAAAATAACCAACAAAATCACCTAGAAAATGATGCATCTTACAGATTATAATAATTCCTTCACATTATGTTCCACCCAGACCAGAATTTGTTCTAGTATAACAAAAAAACTTGCACTTAGTGATTGCTTTGGAAAAGAAGACAAGTTTGCAGATATGTCACTTTTCTAAGAACTACCAAAAGTTAAGCAGGAACTTGCATTTTTTGTGTTGTGTCAGTTTTAATGCTGAAACGTGTGTAGTGAATGTTGTGAGGTCTTAAATACAGAAACGCTTTCCTTTTCTCCCACCACGTATTTTCAGTTGGCATCCTACAGTTGTTGTTCAAATCCATCTGAGCTTGTGCGAATGGGACCTGAGCCACGCTGGGCATAATGACTAGCTGGGGTCTTACTTAACAGGGTGCTTTTGTTTAAGTCGGAGGGGGGCAGAACGACTTCCACGGAGACGCTCCGGGATAAAAGAGGCATGTGCTCGACGATAGAAATTCGCCTAAAGGAAAACCAAATAAACGCACACCACGTGTGACGATATGTTAGGATCCTGTTGAAAACAACCCCACCTGTTCCTCTTTAACTTCCACAATTAAGACACTCATGTCTTAATAAAAAACATTGTATGCGATGAATGAGATTGTACTGCGTTTTATGAATAACTGAAGCGTATAAACACCAGGAAGTCTAGCCGGTGGCCTCATTCAGAGCACCACATAAGCTCTTCACAATCACCAGCAACGGCCTTAAATCCTTTTAGCACAGGCTACTAACAATGAAAGAAGGATTTTGATTTGATTGTCATGCTTTAGGGTCTTACTATTATTTTTTTAAAGCTTATCTGCAAGCTGTGGTTAGAAGTAATTGGGAATGTATGCTTTTCCGAAAGCCAGGTGAGCAGTGAAGCAGTTTCTGAAGCAATTCTGACGTGGTTTTCTGCTTTAAGCATGTTTGTTGTTTCTATCTAAACCATGCATGCGAGCTGCACTTGTGGTAGGTGTCTGTATCTGGTGTCAGCTCTGCATGTTAGACCAAGGGATAAAAACATCGACAAGAGTCATTATCATATATTTTGTGAGTTTCAAAGACAACACATGGATGATTTCCATTGTAAGTTTTATTTTTCCAGGACAAAATCAAATGCGATGAGACTAGTTAGAAATATTAAATACAGATTTATTTTTTTAATATACATTTAATGTAACGAGTTGTCGTAACATCTGTGACTATCCATTAAAAACGCACTTATTTTGCATAATTCAGATAACTATGTTTTAGTAGTTTTAGGAATGATCTTACCCATGTACTGTATATCATGAACGTTCACTTCTGGACAGGCCTGTCAGGCAATAATTTGCACTGCATTTTCTGTAGAGGGCAGTGTTGCCTTAAAACCATTTTTGTTCTATGCCCCAAAGGAGACATTAACCACAGCACTTACACACCAATGAAAAATCTCCAAGACAATGTTGCCAGACCATGGCTGATATTTCCTCAGACATACCAATTTTTTCATGGATTCAACATTCAGAATGTATGAAGTACTGTGTGTGTGTGTATGTGTGTGTGCGTGTGCGAGTGCATGTACTGTATGTGTGTGTATATATACACACAAAGTACACCAGTAGAAAACATAAATCAATGAGTTATTCAATATGCCGCAGTAAGTTTTAGTTTAACCTAAACTCAGACTATTTATAAGTAAAAGCATTACAACTTCTGATCATTATATTCTTAAACTGACATACAAAACTACAGTGAGTTGATTCTGAGTTGCTTCTGAATATAAATGAGAGTTAAAATATTTTCTTTGTGTTTGTTAGTAATAAATCTTTCATATTACTGGTATATTATGATTTACAGATTTTCTCTGTATATAACTGAAGATTACATATGACAGAGTAACAATTATGAATATATTTAGAAACAGCTCATTTTTCTGATCAATTAATGGGCATGGGATTGTTTTCATTTCAATGCACATTTTGATGGAGACTTACAGACAGCACAAATCAAATGTGCTCCTTTCACCATGGTTACTGTTGCTATGGAAACAGCCTTTGTATAAAAATGTCTTCACTTTAAAGTGCCATAAGAAATATAAGACATGCAGGTCTGTCTTGATGCATAAGGAATATTTTGGTACAAAATATGAAGTTGTTACAGGTTTAGCTGGTACACGTGTCTTCTAAGAATCATTTAATATGTGTAAGGTACTGATCAAACCAGAGACCATGAAAAAACCATGGCCCTATTAATTGTAAGAAATCGCTAATCAGGCCATACCCATTGCTGAGACAGGTGTACACAGCCATGCATTATCTAGCAACAAATATTTGCATCCGATTTTCTAATTTGCATCATTACAGGATGACATCATCACTTTCACTTCACTAAATTTATGCACTGCTAGAGCTGCCCTGGTCAACAGCAAGACATTTTGTAATGTTAAACATTTGGTAGCAGGTTCAGCTCTGCAATGGTCTCCCATACGAGCTGTGGACCTGATCTCCCAGAATCAATACCCAACCTGAATCCCACTAGCAATGCGGGAAGAAGTTATTACATCAACAAAAGATGGACTAACATCATGTCAATGCCCTTGGCTTTTGGAATGAGATGACAGTGCACATCTATGATAATATTTTGTTTCTTTAATACCTGTAAATGAGTATCCTTCCCTTTTGACTTTGTATATATGTAAACAAGAGTATAATTGTTTAGGTCAACTCAAAGCTATGGTCTAGGCTTAACACATTTAAGTGGCAGACATACAGTTAGTGATAATGGGGAGAGTAAATATGGTAAATCAGAGAATGGATTGTTAATAGAAGGGAGCACATCTGTTTGCTTGAAAGATCTTGTAACCTCAAGGACTTTTTTCATTGTGGTATTTTACCCTGTATACCCAAGTCCAACATCTGGAGCCGTTGTTGTATGAAATATTTTGTTTGCTCGTATTGTCTATTTATTGACATTAGATGAAACCCAAAAATTACTCAGATCATAAAAGAACACATTTTTGTGGCCTCTTTGACAAAAAATGGACTTTGACCAATATGGATATAAAACCAATATTTGTGAATGATTAGAACAACCACTGTTTTTCCTATTTAACCCATAATGTGGTTTGTGGCTAGCAGATGTATGGCACCAAAATGGATTTTTCTTGCTCCTAATTTACCAGCAGATGTTTCAAACTATTATAAGAACCTACATGTGTGTGGTGTATGTTTGAATTCGTGCATAGTGGAAAATCAATTAAGCCATATAAAAAATCGGCTCCGCGAAGCCTTTCAGAGACCAATATCCCATAAAAGTCTATTTTCATCTCCATACTGCAAATTTGTAACTCTGTTCATATGTTACTCATAATCAAGAAATTGAGTGGAAATAGATTCCACTCAACAAATAAAAAGTCAACAAACAAATAAATAAACAGCTTGCGGTATTAATTTTCCTTCCCCAAATCCAACACAGGGAAAGTTGTGTCTGTGGCCACTTAGACACAAAGAAGAACATACAGGAAAACCATACTAATTACTTAATTTACTAAATAAGGTTTTGCGAGACAGATGGGCAGATGGGCATCAGCAGAATATAAAAACATTATCTAATGAGAATGTAAACAAGAATGAACGCTATAAGATGCATGACAAGGAAAAATGCGCACAAACAAGTGTAAAGAATGTAACCAATGAATGAGTTTCCTTTTTTATCTGACTCAAACAGCATTGAGTCACTTAATTTTCCTCTTAACTTGCTTTGTTAGTGTACAATACATGTGTTTTGTCAGTCATTTATACTAATAATAGGCCGGTCTGACTACTCAGAAGCTTTTTTGGTTCCTTGAATCAACAATTCAGGGGCCTGTATCACGAAGTGAGGTTTATTGGTTAGATAAATAACTTGTCAGATTTAAGGTACCCCAGATCAAATTAACTTTATCTCCATTCACTTACATTTAGCCCAGACTGTCTTAAATACAAATTAGTTATCTTGCAAACCCAAAAATCCAGCTTCATGATACAGACCCCAGCTCCTGCCTTGTGTTATGTAAATAAAGACATGCACAAAATATTTACAAATCACGAAATGCCATTCTGATGCGTGCATCAATGAACCAATAATATTTTCTATAAGGGAAAGATAAATTGTTGACTTTAGAGTTAGGTTTAGAAATAGTGAAACAATATGTAACTTTTATGCCACAAACCACGGAAGCCTTTCATTTCCTGAATATAAATTTATGGTAGACCCTAATAAAATGACTCACAGTGAAATATTTTCTTTATAAATTAAAGGGACAGTTATATATTCAGGAAGGTCACCTTAAGGACCAGAGATCATAACCAAAAATCTTTCAGCGTACATTTCTTAAACAGGGTGACCATAGTTCAATCTTAATGAAAAAGAAATGGTGATAGATCTTGTTTGCCTTAAAGTGAGGAACAGAAATATTTCCTTTACTAAAGCTACAAAGTTAATAAAATTCATTCATGCTACTTTATTCGTGGCAACATTTGAACCATCAAAACTCTTAATAACAGTGTTAATAGTCAAACCATCTTGCTCTCTCTTCCTAAGTATAACATTAAAGTGAGAAATGGAGAAATGTAATCCACTGACAAAAGGAAAAAAAATAGAAATATTTAAGCCAGTGATGTAAACTAGAGTGGTATCCAGTTGGATCTGAAGAATTAACTGCTACTGGGTTTAATTTCTGTTTAACACATTCCATACTAATGAATCCCATCTGTACTAATAATTATGCTCAAAAATGGCTTTTTGTGTTCTGGCAGCTGGCTTTAATGGAATGCTTTGTGCGGTTTATTCACAGTTCATGCTCCTTAAACATAAGAAACATCTGACACTCATTATAGCGCAGCTCATTTACATTTTATAGTGTTTCAAACATCAGCCCATCCATGTGTGTGTTTGTGTGTCAGCTATATGCCAGTGTCACTCGACTGTCACTTTGGGAACTACAGTGCATTTCGTCACCCAAGCACACAGTCAGTGGGCAGAAACATACTAGCATTGTCTTAAATAGAAAATGCTGCAGATTTCCAAATAATACTGAATAATGAGCACACAGAGTATAGAGAATAATGAGTATGCAGAGTATACAGAATAATGAGCATACAGAGTATAGATATTAATGAGTATGCAGAATATACAGAATAATGAGCATACAGAGTATAGAGATTAATGAATATGCAGAATATACAGAATAATGAGCATACAGAGTATAGAGATTAATGAGTATGCAGAATATACTTAATAATGAGCATACAGAGTATAGAGATTCATAAGTATGCAGAGTATACCGAATAATGAGCATACAGAGTATAGAGATTAATAAGTAAGCAGAGTATACTGAATAATGAGCATACAGAGTATAGAGATTAATAAGTAAGCAGAGTATACTGAATAATGAGCATACAGAGTATAGAGATTAATAAGTAAGCAGAGTATACTGAATAATGAGCATACTGAGTATAGAGATTCATAAGTATGCAGAGTAATGAATCAGACCATGCAAACAACAGTACCTCAGTAGTCAAAAACACACGGCGCTGGTGCTCATTTCCAACAAAACGTCCTACCACACTGCTTTGTCAAAGCTGAAACACCGATGAAAAGAGAGATTATCAGACTAGCACTGCCTGGCCATGTTCTTAACACAAGGAAACGTTTGTTTCCTGTTTTTGGGGAAATTTGCACCATTTCCGAAGGCAGATTTCATGGAGCGGTTTAGAGAGCCAAGACAACCGCAGAGTTTGATACTCAACAGCATTACGTCTGTCGGAGGTTTATCTTTCCATTTTAAAAGCGTTGGGAATTTTTTAAAGCAAAATCACTTAAAAATCATTCACGGATACCATAATACATTTACACACTAAAAACATACATTAAATCAGAAATAGAGACACAGACATAGAGGCGCTGTAATTGGAGGAAAGTTAAGACGATTTCTGGACCCCTGTCAAGGGCCATAAACACTTTGGAACATTTTCAGATTGGTCTGAGCTGGGGGCCCAATATGATATGCTTTCATGGGGCCAAAATCTCCAGCAGTACCCCTGGATATAGATAGGTCAGCCAGGATGTACTCGCATTTCCAAGATATACCAATAGGGGGAGACACAAGTCAGCACATATGCACCGAAGAAAAACTGCAGAGCTATAGATCGAGTTTAGACTTAGCAAACAAGTCAATATCATAAGTGATTCACAAGAAAGAAAACCATAGAGTCACCTCTAGACCCAGATGTGTAATACATGATCCCATGAACAGAAATAATACAAAAACAGAACAATTGTCAGTTTGATGCTACCTATGGACACAAACAAGATCCCACAAAAGAACAATAGCAGTTCAACAAAGAGAACAAGATTTTTGTAATCGATCAATTGGCCAATTGGAAGTGAGTATTTGTGGAATCATTGCAGGGTACAATGGCTTACACATCCAGGGTTGGTAAAAACTGTAGAACATGAAAGTGAAAATAAAAAAATAATAAATTAAATTACAAGGCAGAAGGACAAAGTGGAAATTGGCTGCTTAGTACCAGTACTGGGTGTGAAACTGGGAAAAGGGGATAAAATGCTAGATTAACCCACCAACATTTAAGTAAAGAACCTGCACTGAATTGAAACTGCTACCCTTTCAAGACCCAGATTTCTCCGCATTTTGATTTCGGCATCTTCCAGTAGTTCAGAGCTATGAGTTTAAGTGACGTTGCCCAAAATGTGTGTGGTCCAGCTATATATTACATTGTGCAGATTGATCCCCACAATGTGCTAAAAACCACTTATTTTGACATTGTGGGGACCATTAAATAACAATCTGTGACTGCACTCAAAAAACTAAAAATGTCAAAAATCTTGTATTTTTCTGGTTACTTTCGGTTAAAGTTAGGGCTGGGTAGTTGTCATATTTGGATTTTAGTTTTTCCCATTGAAGTGTATGGACAGATATGAGTATAAACGTGTGTGTGTATGTGTGTGTGTGTTGGCATCACATACATGATATTCCTCTACTTTACGCCCTGTTCTACCGGAATCCAAGTTCCAGGCTGTAATCTGTGCTGGGTAACCAGCTGGAGGATGACTGGATAGTATCTGATAATTAATTACATGCTGTGTAATGTTTACAACATACTGTCAAGAGGGCTTACTTCTAGACAATAATGAATCACACTTACACCAGTACACTTACAAAATCATTTTAAGGGGTTAAATCACGGTAAAGAAATACAAGTCTTTCTCACATTTTAACCATCTATAGAGTCCCTTTTTTCCTGATGTTCTGTGTTTATAATTCTGTATCTATAAAACACAGGAGTAAAAGATCATGAAATCACATATGCAGAAAACAAATCAATCAAGCCATCTGTTTTTTTCTGCAGTGATCTAGCTCAGTGTTTCCCCGTTCAGACTGTGTGAGCGAAGCCAGAAGCTCGGCTTAGCTGAAGCCCAGATACCTACTGGCACTTTTATTGGTCGATCCAGTTGAAATGCATGAACAGCATGGAGCAGGTAGTGTATCAGTGACAAAAGGAGATGGATGGTCGACCAGGAATGCGGCACTGAACAAACAGGCCTTGTCAGCCCTAGTCTGAACTGCAACGGCGAAGCCATTTTTCAGTGCTAGCTACTGCATCCAAATGAGGCAAATGTAGCACCTGCAGGTCAGAGCGACACATGAATCCTGCTTTAATAAATCATTACATATCCCTAAAAAAGACAAGTTATTCTAACTTTTGAAGTTCATATAAATAAGACATGTGTTGTTCAGGAAGACAACTGTGGCCGCTACACCTGTGGCCAAAATTGCGGAAATAATTATTTTTTCTAGAGATTGCAGAACTCCGCAGTTACTCCAGTTACATATTTAACAGTCCAGTGTATAATATCTGTAACATTCTTTGATTGTTTATAAACATTACCGCCAATATTCCTGTAGTATTTTTTAAAATGCAATGCCAAATTGCTAGCTTTTCCATAGTTTTGGCCACTAATGCATAAATAGGTAAAAGGTCATTGCTGATTTGAAATGCGCTATCTTGTAGATCTTGCTCTGCTAAGTACCCTCTCTTTGCATCATCACTTCATAAAACAACTGATAAAATGCACAGAGGTGCATAAACAAGAGCTGATATTTTGTTGGAAAACATCAGCTGTGAACCCTACAAGGGTGGCTTTACTGCAAGGGCAGGCCTGCTGTATAAGGGGGACATTGTTCAGTGTCACTTAGCAGCAATTTCAGCCAATCAAAACAGTTTTTGTTTTATGTCAGCGTGCTAATGGGCCAGTGCTTGTGTGCGTGTGAAGCTAACCAGCACCCTTGCACCAGAGACAAGCCAAAGGTTAATTATCTCAGAGGGAAAGGATGAGATTTCCACAATTTTTCTCAGAGTGGGGAAAGTGAAAACGGTAAGGGTGAAGGCAAGGTTGGTGGATGATGTGAAATTAGCTGGACAGTTGAATGATCAGGAGAAATTACAAACTGACAGGTATAACCGAATGTAGAAGAAATCACAGGGAAATGGCCTATGGTTCAACATCATAAAACAAATTCAACCAAATGAGACGCCTGTCTGACAACAGGTACCGCAATTCCTGGTCAGAACAAAGACCACCTCAGCAAGTCGACTCACTGAAGTAAAATGGACACAATAATTGATTTGCCCCTAGACCCTGTGAGTCCTGTGAGCAGGATAACATTCATAATATATTGCCTTTGACTCTAATTTCGAGGTCTTTTGATTTTATACAGTGATCCCCCGCTTATCGTGGAAGTTACGTTCCAGACTCGGCAATAGGTGAAAATCCACGATATCGAAAGACCTTATAAATGAACTTTTTTTTTTTTGTATAGTTTAAGCCTTAAAATACCCCTCCCACAGGCTTTAAACACATGTAAACTTATTAAAACACACTTTGTAAACACATATGTGGATGTTGGGCTAAGGATATGAGTAACATAATAATAATAATAATAATTATTATTATTAATATGTAATGTACAGATGCTACTCTACTTACGAATGAGATATGTTCCGAATGGCCATTTGTAACTTGAAATGTTCGTAAGTTATTCGATATCATTTTAAGGGTATAACCAAGTACAAAGAACTAGGATGCTGGAAGTTCACACGCTACACTGCTGCGCGGTGGGAGTAGCGGCTAGAAGTCCTACTAGGCGGTAATTGGTGTACAGAAAAAAATTGATGCTGCAGACACGTTCATTGGGCTCCCGTTCATATGTCTGAAAGTTCGTAAGTTGAAAGTTCGTAAGCAGAGGGATTTCTATATACGTATATAAATACACATCTCTCTCTGTATGCGTAATGGAATATGTAAAAATGGTCAAGGTCTTCCTCTGGCACTAAGGTTCACTACTACCAGAATGCTTAGAAGATGCAGGATGCTTGGAAGCCATCGTAGAGCTTAACAAAATGAAAAGTTCACAGAAAGTTTACTCACAACAATCAGACCACAAGCAAGGTTTGCAATACCCAGAGAACTGTGATGCATCGGGGGTGATATTCCACGATATATCGGGGGTGCGATAGCTGAACCACAATATAGCGGGGGATCACTTTAAATATAATTGATACCAACATGCTATCAGTTTACCTCCTCTTGCGAACACCTACAGTGAGGCCTGCAAGCCTTTTAAACTAGACAAGGTCCACACATTGAATGATCATGACTGTCAAACAAAATGTGTGCCAACCAGAAGCCCTGACACTGCAGCTAATTCTGTTTACAAAAAAGTAATATGCATCTTTCCTACTTATATACAATAGTAATTCATAGGGAGCTGCACAACCAGTTGGCTTTTTTATTAGGACCCAGACATCTAGGGAATTACAATTGGTAGCATAATCAAATTATAACCATGATTCATATTCAGAGTTGTGGGGGGTCTGGAGTCTATCCCGGTGGCTATAAGGTGCAAGGTAGGGATCAAGCCAGGATGGGGTGCCAACCCAACACAGGGCACATTCACACACCAATCACACCTATGGGCAATTTGGTAACTCTAGATAACCACAGTGTTTTTTGACTGTGAGGCGAGACTGGAGCACCTGGAGGAAACCCCAGGACACGGGGAGAACCTGGAATCCTGGCAGAGACTTAAACCCAAGTCCCAGAGGTGTGAGGTAACAGTGCTAAACGCTGCACTGCCTTGCCGCCCCCCTCGCTCTTCAATGCTTATGGAAAATATGTTACAATCCTCAGTCCATGGATAGACATGGAAACAATTCATAAAATAATTAAATTCTTCAAACATCCTAGCCCACAGAAAAGGACACTTGTAGTATTTCTGGGCTATTTCTTGTTATTTCTATGTCGGGTCTAAAGATAGTTCTCCTGGGACCTTGGTGGTTTCAGTGAACCTATTCTGCTAAGGCCCGCTTAGCTTAAGACCAAAATGCACTGTGCCTTTTCACTGACCTCAATTAGTCACATATATCTCACAAATATGATATTTTTGCCTTTTTATGCTGTTTGGTTAAAAAACAGTATGCTTCAGTTAAAAAGGAATCCAGTTCTTCTTTGTTCAGCATTTTTTTTTCCGTGTTTACATTGGTTATACGGGAAAATGTACATACATTTATTGACTGCTTTTACAATAAAGATTTTTGTACACTTAATAATTAAAAAAACTATTTATTAAATATCTAATTAAAATTTTGTTAAAATATGTTGGATACATATGGAATAATGCACATTAGGTATATTATATACATTAAATTTTACATAAACTCAGTAGACGCCAACATACACAATACTATACAGAATCATCTTATAATATAATCTTGTAATATAATTATTGCTCAATTATTATTATTATTTGGCTTTATTGTATTCCTTACAATGAGTGCAATATAGCATCATTCCTGTGATAAATTTTTTTAATTGAATAATTAGATACAATTATGGTAAAGGCCTACAATGCTCAGCACAGATTAAATGCTACATCTTTGATTTGCTTCTGGCACTTTCTAATAATGAAAACGTCACAAACAAAGGAGCAAAGTGACCTTCTAATTCTGTCATTTACAAAACGTAAGAATAACACTGAAAAACTTGGGGGGGGTGGGGGGTGGAAATGCCATATGGCTCCTTTCTCATATTGCAGCTTCAAAGCTTAAAATAGCGAGCGAACCGCACTGCAAGCCTTTCCAAGTCTACTGGGTCAACCACGAGGCACACAGACCCTGGTCAGATGTAAAGCTCAGAATCCCCTGCATTTGGATCTCAGTCACACGCTGATGTATTCTCCTTAATAGTAGGCAGGAGCACAGGATTGTGACTTTATTCTGGAAACCAAAGCAGGCAGTTGAATGATCCCTGCAAATGCACGCTTTACCGTCCAAATGGAGAATAATTAATTTCCTAAATGTCAGAATAACCCGCCCTCTAGTGGCAGGTGTGACAAAGTACACTGAACTATCAAGTGGGTGGCTGTCTTATTGTGTAGAATACAAAGAACTCTTTTTATCTAAAGTCACATACAGTTCACACAGATGGGTATTTCTACTGAAGCGCTTAAGGTTAAGTACCATCGCTCATGGGTATTACATCAGGGTCTCTCTTAATAGTTATAACAGCAAATGTTCCAGTTGCAAAATGTCTTTAAATGTTGTGCTACCAGCTTTGCCATAGTTACCTGGAAGAATAAATGCAGTTTTTATGGACCAAAAAAAAAAACAAAGGATGCTGGGTAACGTCCCCCAAGGTGCTCTGCTCTAATACCCATGAACAAGATATTTTAACTGGAAATCCTCTCAAAACGTATATAGCCTTATGAAAATATGTAACTTTTTTCCTTCCTCAGCTGAGCCAGATCCATGAGTTTATTCTTCTGTCCCCGTATATATTGCTATATATGAAATGTTCATTTCAACCTATAAAGCACGCATAGTATATAGTAGCTTCTGATTGCAAATCATGGTGTGACTCTACGATAAATCCCTCATTACTCAACATTGTAACATAGTCAGTGATGCACCTATACTCCAAAGACTACAGCCATCTCTCAAATTATATTTGAGATTGAATGCAACGTTAATGATGCTTATTTTTTTTTTATTTTGTTTTTTTTTGTGACAGTTTAAATTTTTTTAAAAAGTAATTAAGGCAACCATAACCATACCAATTGTGGAAAACTATTGCATGATCACTGCTGCTTTATCTGTTGGTACACATAATTTGTAATAATCATGTCAAACTGACCAAAACTGTCATTCTAGACTGAAATTGAAGCTTCAGTTTTATAAACGAAAAACAAAAAAGTGGTACGTCTAATTGTTCGAATTGAACAGATGAAATGGTAAAAAAAACTACATAAAAGTAGGAAAGAAGAACGTTTGCAATATTTCACCAACAAAAGCACAATATATTTATTAATATTGAATCTGCAGAATTCAGAAAGAGATTAAAACTGTGGACATTTCCTAAACAGAATCTGACCTTGCTCTCTTATAATTTGTAAGAAAGACTTCAGCATTTGACAGGTTTAATTTGGGCACACTAAGGCAAAGCAGTATCTCACAATCCTTTGTCCTCAGGAGAAAGCTGTAAATTAAAATCTAGGATCAGGAGAGAGTGGGAATGGG
>JAODUD010000026.1:17913322-17926978 GCA_026784285.1 Stomatorhinus walkeri
CCCCCCCCCCCCCCCCCCCCCCCCCACGCGCTAGCTGACTTATAGAAGTCCACATATTTAATGGGGGCATTGGCACTAATAAGGACAGACAATTTAGCCATGCCGTTTGAACTCTGCTGATTAACACATTGTCAGTTATGAGGTAACACACAGAAAGTGTTCTTTGTGAGTGTATAATCAGCACACAGTACTGAAATACACACTAGGTGTTTCTGTAGGGGTGAGAACCAGGTAGCAAAATTATGTTTTAATGGGCTAGTCATCAGACATAGGAGGAGACTGTAGATGACTCAGTGTTGTTTTTGTGAAGAATCATATTTATTATTATTTTTTAATAAATTAATGTTACATTGAAATTGAGTCTTTAAAGGATGGTTTCCTCTCTATCCAGCATCCAGTCAGTTAATCCAAACACACCAAATAAGCCTCTTTATCCTTTAGCCTTTTTGCGATACTTGCTTAGGTTAGTCTTGTCTTTTTGTTCTGCCTGCAAAGTTACAGTTTCCTGTTGGTTATGCTCTGGATTCCGTCCAAAGACACGCATTTATTGGGTAAAACGTTAACCCATTATGCCCACTGGTAACTCTAGCAGCCAGCCATTCCGCCTTTGTTTCTTGTGAGAATGTGATTCGGGAGAATGTGAACACTGACCGTTTTCCATGCTTTGAATTGTCGTAGAAGCGGGTACAGAAAATGGATGGATATTTTGATTTTCAATTTGAAGCGACATTCGGAATAAATAAAAATGCCTTTGAATCCAGTTTCACTGTTGTCTGTATCAATACAAAATAAATACTTAAAAAGTACCAGTCATTATAAGTATATATATATATATTTATATATATTTGGTTTATATTGTGTAAATACATGTTTCCCACAAGGAGCTATGCCACTTACATATTCATAAATAAAGCACTTCAGTGTGATTCCATGTGCTTGCAGAAATATACCAGGCCCATCTGTATGCCTGGTAAGGAAGCTAGTTCCACGTACCTGCATATGATACCATCAAAGGTGAAATGAAGTGGAAGAAAATGACAGACCCATGAAACGAAACTGAAGGATGAAGCTGGGCAGTGCTTCAGACAAAACAGTCTGTGGGAAAGAAAAATGCAGACACCCAAGAAGCTGAAAGGCAACTATATAGAGCTGAAATGAACATTAATGACGCTAAGAGAAGGATGGGAAATTATTCCATAATCCTCAAATGCTTAGTTACTGCAAAATTATGCGGTATTCTTAGGTGAATCGGCAGTTCCTTTAATCAAAGATCCTTACAGTTAAATGGCTAGACAGTGAAACACACAGCTTTTACAGGCGGATGGTGTGCAGAAGATAGGGGTTAAACGTATAATATAATATAATATAATATAATATAATATAATATAATATAATATAATATAATATCTATACCGGCATATTGTGTTTAGACACAAGCCCAATATACGAGTCTGTCTACCTGAATTTATAAAAGCATAATTCATAATATAAGACATGTACTATCTATAATTAATCATTTAATATCTATAATACCAATATCTTCCACTAAATGCATGACATCAGCCATAATTTTTCAAATTACAAAAAAATGAATTTTACTCATGTTTTTGTTGGATACTCATTGACTCTTCCAGAATTGCTATTAAATAAACGGAAAGGAAATTAAAGTGATACATCCATGAATATATGAATAACATTAAAAACAATTTGATTTAACTGAGGAAAGATGGAGAACGTTGAGATATTTCAGAATCCTCACTTGTATGGATGTGGAGTGTGACTGTAGGCACCATAAAGTTACATCAATGTTACATCCAATGAAGCTTTCTGTGACATTTTCACATATAAATCTGCAATTTAAATATGTGGCAGAAAAGAAACTTTTTTTCATAATGGTTGAAACCCAGTATAGTTTTGAATATTACTCTAATTTTGAACGAATTCCTTCAGATGTTACACAGGTTTGTGAGTTAAGAAGACACTGCCATGGACTTCATTTCAAAACATCTTGCAAATTCTACCTGCAGAGAAGATCCTCTGACAGGAAATGTATCAGGACTCTGCTAATTCTTTCTGTGTTTGCTTATGTATAGTGTATATATTCATGAAAAGCTTGGCAACTCATCAGAACATTTTTTGCTCCGGAGTCTATTGCCTATGATCCCTGTAATGTTCAATCCAGGAGGGTGCCAAGAGAGAGTTACTAGTGGATTGTGCATGGAAATACAGTTTAACTTAAACTTATTTTTCCCAGACTTGTGAGGTTGTATTCTTCTATTCCATCTTCTCTTCTTCTTTCTGAAAGAAGTCACCAAGCTTCTTGCTCATACTAAACTTTACAACAAATACACTAGCTATACACTTACAATATACTAATAATTATAAAACTACTTATAAGGGATGAAAAGCATGTATTCAGTTAGCATGTCCTAAAATGCAAAAATAAAAAGAAAAAAAGAATAAGGTGCATGAGGGTGATGATATTTTCTTCTTAATTACAGAACTTAAAAAAAGACTGTGGTGAAAAAGGCCTGTCAAAATGTATCATTGTCTATCTTGGTGAATGAATAGTGTGTCCTTTAAGGATGTTATTTCAGAGGCTGCATATCAAAATAAATAAACGGCAAAGTAACAGGTTATCATGGACAGTTGTGTCATACTGTTCTGCGAGTTCCTTTGTAATTACCCGAGTCTCTCTCTCTGACTACACCTGGGAACTACGCTACCAAAACAGGCTACTGCATTACATTGCCTGGAATGTAAACACGCACCCACTGAATACTTCTTTGGAAGTCCCCGGGAACACAAAACACCCATCAGGGAGGGAAATAGGGGAGATAATGAACTGAAAGTTAGACACATTCAAAGCTGGAAAATATGCAGGCACGTTTCTCAGAATGAATCACTGCCCTCATGAAATTAATGAAAAAGAAAACGGTCACATGTTTGCCTTAAGAGAGAATATACATTTGGCATAATTTATAATGCTGATGAAAAAAGAAAAGTGCCATCATATGACAGCACCATTCTTGAATTCACTGAGCTCTTCAGAACGACCCATTCTTTCACAAATGATTGTAAACCTAACCGCATGGTGCTTGATTTTATACATCTGTGACAATGGATCTGAATGAAACACCTGAATTCAGTGATTAAGAGGTGTGTCCCAATACTTCTGTCCATATAGTGCATATCCAGCTATACAAGATGGATGCTGCAAAGGTTCGAGGCATGAAAAGAACGAAACCCAACTGCAAATTAAATTAATAATTAGCATGGACTGTCTCTCAAAATCCGAATAATCAACTTTTATGATTTTCTTTTCAAAGTAAATTTTTTAACTTCTCCACATAACTTCAAAATCCCCACATGCGCCCAGACTTATATAGAGGATCATTGTGGTTGAGATCATTTTTAATGTTTTTCTTCCAACAGCACCAATCCATCACAGATACCATACAAAGCTAACACTGAACCATAAAAAGCATAATAGCGGGAAAAAAGTGGCCAGAAATCCACCCCTATAGTTCAATGAAGAGAAAGACCAGTGATGCCAACTGAATCATGGAGGGCTGCTCTACGGTCTTACTCAGTGGTGAGATGGGGCCCTTGGTGACTCATTGAAACAGGAATTACTTGATTCCTCCAAAGCCAAGGGGAAAATTCCCAAGAGAGGGCAATGTGTAAGCCTGGATGAGAGTATATTTTCCACTCACCCTCCTCTTAAGGTAAAGTTTACACATATAAGCAGTAAAATCAAACATTTAACTTGCAAGCATCCTACACCCCCCCTCCTGGTAGCTCTGGAAGCAGCAGTGTGTGCTTTACTACCACTTCCCTTCTGATTTTGATTAAAACTTACAGGTTTGAGTCAGGATTAAGCAATTTGCTGCCTCCCAAAGTCAGTAAAAGACTCAGACATTGGCTACTGGCATCGCAGCAAAGCGATTTCGTAAGTGTATTTTTCACCACACCATGTGGTTGCGCCCCTAGAGTGCAAATTCAGTCCAGATGAGATCCCGGGTAACGATGATTAGCAAAATGGAAGGCTGGGGGACAAATTCTCTCCATGGTCTTTTCAAATTTTCAGATTTCAAACTGAGGACCAATAGACAGGCACATGACAGAAGTGGAGTCAGTAACAGTTGATGGAAAGGAAATAACATTCTCGTTATTTAATGAGGTCATCAGTTATGAATAATAACGAGAAATTCAATTGAAATTTTGTGGACAACCTTCAAAATAAACAATATTAAATGTATCTAAAGCAATTTAATAATCTGAGCTATCTCAAGATGAGATACAAATGGGTCAACAATGGTGATCAGCTATCCATCAATAGCAAAAAGGGTTTTGCAAATCATACTGCATTATATATAATCATGTACAATGTGTGAAATCTGCATAGTTTCTATACAGACTATAGCAAGTGATCATAGCAGTTAATGCAGTGCAGTAGAAGAAAACTCTAGGCCATAATACACCAGAGGGCATGCTGATTTTGATTTTTCTTTTTTGTATTATTCATAATAATAAATATTATTATCCTCAGTATAAAAACTACGAACTATACTCCATATGACCATAAACCAGAAAGTGATCTTTGTTCTGGCTTTGTTTTCAGTGACAAATGTCTAAACATGTTATGTGCCTCTGCCAAAGACAGCGTCGTAGCATCGAATAAAAAACAACCAGTAAACTAAAGAAGTATTGACACAGTTTTAGGTTTTTTTTTTTAACTCTGCATTCATGTACGTATGGCAGTTATTTCCAAGTCATTAGAGTTGTACCAAAACTTTACGATAACAGAGCTTAAGGAAAATAAACTGAACAGTGCAGGTTTTGTAACGATATAAGATGCAGCTACATATCTCGTACACATAAAATGTGGTTATATTTGATCGCTTGAAGTTCACACACATTTTACTTCAAGTGACATGGCAAGAAGTAAATACAACACACTGTCTGTAAGAAGGGTCAACAGTTTCACCGAAGAGGGATACATATTTTGTTCACATATTACTGTAGTTTACACAGAACAAGCAGCAAATGCGTTATTTTTATCAATCTCACTTTAGAGTTTGCCGATCTCGCTGAAAAAAAGACAGCAATCCCTTTGATTTTGCGTCAAATCAGTTTACAAAAAGACAAAAGAAAAAATACAGCAAAGGCGAGTACAGAGAGATGCATATCGTGTCAACAATGGTCAATTCAGCACATTTTATCATCTCCACAATTCAGACACCTTCATTCTGAATTGAAACATCCTCATTTTTGTTGATTCTTCTTCATATTTACACCCTTTCTCATCCTTCACCTTTACTTATCTTGCAGCTGGGTGGCTTGTCCAAAGTTTACATTTTCCTGCATCTTTTCACTACTCAAATTACACATGAGTAAGCTAAACATTTGACTCAAAAGGTTCAAGATGAGCGTTTGGAGACAATTTTGCTCCATCAAAGACCATCTGTTTTCATTAAACGAATATGTATTTAGGTATAAGAACCTGTGTTTTCCTGCCACATATGCAGCTATGTAGAATTCTGTGATTATCTAGCTAGCTTTTACTTGGGAACCTAGTCACGGTAATGCTACAACTATATAAAGTAAGTCCAATGATTACATACAATTACATGATGGAGATGTTAGAAGGGTTTACCTGATAACGAATAGCCCAGTTTTATTGTTTATGTAAGTCATAATTGCAAGTGATGTGGACGATTAAACATCTGAGGTGAGTAGATGAAGATGAGGAAATTTTAATTAAAGATGGGGGATTTTCAACAAAGACTGGGTGGGGGGAAGGGGTGTTTAGATGAAAGTGTAGAATGTACTGAAATGAACATTTAAATGTATGAGCCTTAAAGAGACGCATTTATAAATACAATCCTTACTCATCAGAGCCATAAAGACATTAGGCAGAATGCATGTGTTTGAGACTAAGCACACACCTCTCACTCCACGAGCTACGATCCCGGGCGTTCAGTGTCGACGACTGCATCTCACATTGCTTCCAGATAAGTGCATTCACATTAACGATGCTTTCACTGTTCTCTGTGCCTGCAATGACTCTCATAACTGTAATCCATGCTCTACTCATGTCTCTGCCACATCCTTCTGGAGGAACGGACCATTTCATTCAAAATCACTGCAAAGATTATTGGAATACCATGATAAGAACTGTCATATATTTTTTTTCCATTTTATAAGTGTACTTCCCTTAGCTATATGGTTTTTAGAATTATATTAAAGTCTTATGTTAATCTGTAAAAACTGATCACTCTTTTATAAAATCTACCATCTTAAAAGACATAGACAGCTTACACACATTCTCAGAGACTATTATAAAATCCATATTTTTCCTCATGATAACATATAAATAGATATGAATTATTTACTAGATAAAGAAAGTTTAATAGAAATAAATACATATCTGATAATTAATCTTCATGAGTGGGATTTTGCCACTAAAAAATGTACATCAGAAAAACATAATGATTAACTTGAAATATTTCTTATAAATATTTACTTTCCCAACTGTTTGTAACTGTGTGATGAACAGTCTCCTCAGGAAAAAATAAAAGACGTGATCGTTATCTTTTCAACGACAACCACAGCCTTCAACCACCATGTCCTGATAGTTTTTCAGGACGACCTTCTCATACTCATCCAGGTACAGCAGGGATATGGGACTGAGTTCTGTTGGTACACAGCAGGCTCTGGGAATGTTTGTGTTCACTGAGTTGACTAGAGTCTGAACAATAGCATGATTTGTTGAGTTAAGGTGATCTGCCAGTGGGAATGGACACTCCCCATGGCAATAGAAAGCATGGTATCCAGGGGGAGCAACAATCCAATCATTCCAACCCACGTTGATAAAGTCTACATAGAGCGAGTGCCGTCTACAACTGTTCTTATGCTTTCTCCTTTGCTTTGTTCTAGCTTGTCGTTTCTCCCTGTTATGGAGGACATCGCCGCGGCCGTCGTGGCTAAAGGTCACCAGCAGGGGCCTTATGTGAGGCCAGGAATTCTCGTCCTCGTGTAAGGACCTGCTGATCCTTACATGCCTCCTAGCATCCCCACCGGTGCTGTTAAGGTGAACCACTTCCAGGAGGAAGCCATGGTTGGCGTGCCCTTCCTTCGTCCACCTCGTGATGGCCGGGCTGACGTCGAAGCTCTCCCACTTGCTTGAATCGGGCTGCAGTAGCCTTGTGTCTAAAAGTCTTGTGATGAGCTCCTTGGAGCATGAGTCTGTCCTTAGAACCTCAAAGACGTTGATGCGGTGAAACGTGGCATTAGAGTTCTCTTCTCCCTTCATCAGGTCTCGGAAAATCCTCAGCTCTGCTGACGTGATGAGTTCCTCTTCAGGAATGGTGGTGAGATTGAAGAAGAACTTCTGCGCCGTTTTGCCACGTAAGCTGGAAAGAGCTTCCATAGACTCTGATGGGAAAAGAAAATTGCATTGTTATCAAGTATCCATGCAATGCTTGACACCTGTTGACCTTCTAGTAACATCAGCCTAAAAGATTACAGGATATCAAAAGCAAATCTGTTGCAATGTGAGTCATAAACCAAATACAATATACACAACAATGCTTATATGTTATTTATTTTCAATTAGAAAACTGGGAAATCTGAAATTGGTTTTAATCTAGGTGGTTAGTACTGTTGCCTCACACCTATTGGACCAGGGTTTGAGTCCCCGCCATGGCTTCATATGTCTGGAGTTTGCATGTTCTCCCCATGTCTTTGTGGGGTTTACTCTGGGTATTCTGGTATCTCCCCACACTCCAAAAACATGTGGAGGATAAGTGGAGTTGCTAAATGGCCTATAGGTGTGAACCATGTGTGACAGTGCGCTGCAATGGGCTGGCACCCCATCCTGGGTTTCTCCCTGCCTTATGCTTATATGCTCCACACCCCCCACAACCCTAAGTAGGAAAAAGGTGCAAAAGAAGATGGATGGATGGATGGATCTACTTTAATCTAATTACAGTACTAGGACTTAATATTTAAGACTGCTTTACGTGGTTTAAGTAATTGTTACCTTCCGTAAGAAAAATCTGGGGAAAAAGTGACATCTGTTTAAATTTTTTAAACTTAATAATCTGATTAAACCTCAAATGGTAATGACCTGATTCTGATTCAGTCATAGGATCCAAAACATTTTACCTCACTGTTTAATAGCATAATTCATCTTGCTATAAATTCTGTGTGAACTCATACAGCTTCGTAATGAATCACTAAATGCAAACACCTAAAAGCCTTACCGTAAACATACTGCTACCATTTACGGATTAGGTTTAATAGTAAAGGGTTATTAGCCACCCTTGAAGAATAAGGCACCTCACCCACCTCTCAAGCCTGCTTCTGGAAGCTGACACAGACTTGTAAACTGACCCGTCTCCATACAGATTCATTATGCTCTGCCAAAAACACATCTACTTAACACTGTTCAAACTACATGTGGCTATTTAGTGTATTACTCAATATTTGGGTTATACATTAATATCCATTGTGACTTACAATCACTGTCCTTTAGGTGTTTGCACTTAGTGATTTCCCTTCAAAACTCCACCACTACCCTGAAGAGCTCTAGACAATAAACAGATTTCCTCTTGAGTAGTGCTAAATACAAATGACTGATATAGCCTAAGGTTTTTCTCAAGAGCTATTAATGTGCTGTGGTGATATTAAGAAGTCTCTGTCAGGTCAAATTCTGTACGAGGTTTTTAAATTACGGTGAGTTCCTCGTGCCAACCTGCTTGTAGGGTTAGGAATGAAAAAAAGGAAATAAAAAACAAAAGTCTTAGCAGTGAATATTTGTATGAAAGCATTATCCTAGACACCAAAGAGGGTGACTACAATGGACTCACAGTCCAATAATTGCCTTGAACCCATCCAAATTCCCATATCTCAGAGTTGCAAGACTTAAGAGTAAAACATCTGAAAGCTGAACAAATGATATGCATGCATAACAGACGTCGAATCAACTATCACAATACCTGTGTGTGTGATGCTCTACAATTACATGATGAATGGAAGGTTAGGATATCGTTTGCCAAATACTACATTCATACATTTCATCTAATGGAAGACAATTGTTTTTATGGAAACAATCACACAAGCAGGCACAACCACCTTTAGTTGACTGCTATATTTCCAGATGGTCCGAACGTAAAGCCCTGATTGTCTAGATAAAAGGATGAAAGTGTCCCAACCTGTTTTGGATTGATATAAGAGACATATACAGTTGATGATTTTAGTAGAAATTTAATCTTAATCTATTACATCATTAAGCAACGGTTTATTAACACAATTCCTTGGAATATAACTGAGCTGGGCCTATTTATTTACCTGTGAACACTATATGAACCCAGAAAACCTTTCACAATGAGTTGCATTAATATTAGAATTTGAAAATTATGCCTGCATGACACAGAGAAAGCAGACTCCTCTATAAAACATATTTTCTCCTGTTAACCTTTCTTAAATAGGACAGAGGCAGATATGGCTAGGGTCCACCCCGTTAATTATATATCGTGATAGGAACGTTACCGAATGTTACGATTAACGTATTGAATGCTCTAAGTGTCCAGTGTTCCTTACGTTCCCAGAACTTCTTCCCACTGCTACAAGTACTATTGCAACGAAGATTGATAACATAAAATGAAATAAAGGGCATGGTACTGTAGGGCAGCAGATGTCGTTGTACACATCAAAGATCATAATACTTCATTATAAAACAATAATTTTTCACCATTAATTGCGCTAAAATTATGTTTAGGTAATACTGTTATTGTACTGACACTGACAGGACCTTTGTTAAAATTTAAAACTTGGAAATAACGTCCCATTCTCGGCTAATTTTCAGAAGACCCTCAAATAACGTTAGCTAACGTTCTGGGAAAATTCCCTGTGAGCTGGGCAGTTTAACTGCAACACTTCACAACACTGCTCTGTGATCTATCTAAAAATGGGAGGAGGGGATGTTCACAATGAATTGGCGCTGCTGGTGAGTGAATATGGCTAAATAAGAACAATGTATGTACGTATTAAAATGGATGTATCGATAAATGGAACCTAAAACGCACGATAAATACGCAATATGAATACGCGTTACACGCAATGGCTGGCGTCAAAGGAACTGCACACATCCTTTGCATGGCGTCCTGTTTTGAGCATGTCCAGGAGTCATTAAGTAAAGCAGAAAATAAGCATACTTATACAAATACGCAGCTTACCACAAGCGCATAAAAGTCGCTATTGTTTTCAAATGGAAAAAAACGAGAAATTGTCAAACAACAGATCTGCTCGTAGCCTGCTTCTTGAACAGTGCCTGTGACGCCCATATCAGATCATTAACACCTGAACTGTACCCCGAAGTACCAGTAACCCAGTTTACTTGCCAATTACTTATCCAGTATAAATAGTTAAACTGCGCTCACGCGGTGTATGCTGTTTTTATTACTAACATAATAAATGTTCTAGATACGCGCGTTACTCCGAATGAGTTCAAACAGATTAAAACATTCATTGTTAATAATACATTAGTATTTTTTCCACTGCACATAAGTTACCAGTGGCTGAACTAGTGTTCAGTATTCCTTAACTTCTAGTCAACTCTATTCTGCCAACTATGGAGTACCCTGATTTAGCTATATAAATCTTTTCTGTTATTATCTGTATTATATTAAATATTTAAAGGCTTGCTATTGCGGTTGCGTGATGATTTTAGCTATTTCTGTAAAATTTATATAACATTAATTAAACACACACCAACCAATCTGTCATTGCTAGAACAGTACAGATATCCGGAAAGCAGTTTTTAATACATTGTAACGGACGTCGATCAACAAATAAATACAGACACGCACACCAAGACATAGCCCGCGTAGCACGTAGTACTGAGTTTTTATCCTTAAAATCTTACCTTCGTGATAAAAACTCCTAATCGTATTGGCCCTGCTGGCGGAGCGCTCCGCAGTTTTTGCAGAGGACGATCTCGCCCTGTTCAGTGTCTCTTCTCCATTCTCCGAGTGCATTCGATAGAGGTCCATCATGTACTGCGGCACTACGGCGGACCGGCTGGGGTTTGGTCTCCGCTTCAGTCCGAACATGTTCAGCAAACGAAGCTCAAACTCGTTAAGGATATCCTCCGGGAGTGGTGAACTCTGGCGGCCCGATTCGCTATACCTCCGACGGCCCACCTCGGGAATAAGTCCTATTGACCCGCCAAGTAACACCTGAGCAAGCAGCAGAACTGTAAGGGCACGAACCCCGGAGACCATGATCAGTCTGTAATTAAGGAATGGCGAGTGAGCCGTCAGTGCTTGGATGCTGCTACAATATACACATCTGCAAGTTATATTTACGATTTTCTCTTGGAAGAATCCATCCTTTGAAAAATCACTTTAAACCAGCAGACCTTATCAGTTGGTCTCAATTGGTATAAGCTGGTCTGCAGTTAACCTAGTCACCACTGTAAGTACACCAACTGTAATAGTACAGTAACTACTTATAAAGCATAACTAACATATTACTTCAGATACTAAAAAAAGATTTTGAAATGGACATACAGTACTATAGTTAAATTGTCGTAACTTAAGCAACAAGTGCCACAGCAGACATTTTTTCTAAAGGAAAAAAGGTTTAGAGCGAAGAATCACAACCTACCGCCTAAGTATACGTGACAGGATGAATCTGAGAAAGATAACGCTATACGTATCACATTATATAGTCTATATGTTTGCGTTTACAAGACAAGTATTCGACTCCCAAAATCTCAAAACACAGCGGATAGCATAGCACAATGAATTATTAAGGCTACTATGAAATATTATATGAAAAAGTTTTACGTTTAGTAGTTCCATACAGATAAAATATATATATCACAGAATTACTAAGAGCCCGGCGGGTTTCCAGTCGCGTCTCTGTCCATTGAAGAACAGCTGCACCTTACATTGTGATTCTCCCGAAATATTCTCCGAATGGTCCATGGAAGCTTTTCACACGGAAGGAAAGTGACTGTGATCATGAATGAGGAGAAGCTTTCAGTCTCTCGGCGTCTTGTGCGATCATAAGCCGTGTCGGTCTTCTTAAAATGCCCTCATTATTCCCATACAAAGACAAGTTGTCCACATAAAGTCAAAATGAGAACTCAGAACTGAGCGGCACCACTGTTAATTCCTAGGTTTTTCGCTTATTTCCGTGAAGCCTCCACAACACAGTACGCTCCTTTTTGTACAATCTCATCGGATAATAAGTTAGTCCGGGATGTAAATGTTGAGCCAAATTGGTGTAAATGTATCCCTTGGCTTAATTGGCTCCGTTAAAACACGCCGGCACAGTTACATACTAATTTGGAAGTACCCCAGTAGGTTACATCACTATACGCGTTTTTATTAGACAAGGCGAACTTTTACCGTTTCCTTGACTTGGCGCAGGTTGCTTTAATGGAAGTGAAAGGAGGCTTCTGGTTTTCACTGACGCGTTTTACTTGGTCGGTGATGTCATTGACGCAAGGCTGAACCCAAGTTTCTTTTTTCCTGAGATGCGAAAGACTTAAACGTGCGAAGTAGTCAAATAGTTTAATCGTTGCATCTGTTCTTCGAAACAGGTCTTCACATTATAACGGCAGATCATAAACGTTTAAGATCAGTTCCTGGAGTGATTTTTTTTGAAAACCGTTTTAATATCAGAATACACAGAACTCTTGCATAAATCTACAAATTGTGACTGATAGACCAGTTTTATTAAAACACTGATAGCTATTGTGCAAACATTTGGGCCTACCATACATGACAACCCACAAAATACAGAAAATAAACAGGCATGTAGTGGCACTAACTAATATTAGGTTCGGCGGATAGAACGCGGCTACTCAACCCACAATTATCAATAAATAATTTTAAGACAACAGGAGTCACATTGGATACATTTTCTAAGGACATTGTTACTCAGATTTTGAGGTTATATGTTTAATTCCCGTTCTCAGACTGTTTACGTCTCTAGATAGTCTACTTTTGTTCTCCTGTATGCATTTTCTTGGAAAGAACCACGGTCGATTCATTGCCTGTGAATTTCTGCAGCGTTCACAAGCTGGCACCAAATTCCGCTATTCCAATAGCCAGACTATTTGACATCTAACGCCTTAACTTTCGGCGGTTGCGCTGATAATCCTGAGGGCACGTAAATTGGAATTTATGGCACCGAATAAAGAATTTTATGTGCTAATCGCCCAAAAGTAAAGGGCAGCCACAGGTAACCGCTATTTATAATCTATTTACAAAACACTGAGTTGGGGCTTGCACTACAGCAAACATCGTTAAAAACTGGGGGGAAAAAAGACGACATGAGTTTTAAAACAACTTTATTGTTAAATTTAACCCCACCCCCATACAAAACATACGTTCATCTACACCCACACTCGTCCACCACCATGTCCTCATAATGCCTCAAGACCACGTTGTCATTGTTGTCGTAATAAAGCATGGAAATCGGTGACAATTTGATCGGGACACAGCACGGCTGCGGCGTCCCCTTAGGATTGAAGGAATGAACCAGGGTCTGCAATATGGCATGATTGGTCCCATTTAAGCTTTCGCTCAGAGGAAAGGGACACTCGCCGTGACAGTAGTTAGCCATGTAGCCCTG
>JAODUD010000026.1:17936092-17949296 GCA_026784285.1 Stomatorhinus walkeri
ACATATATATACACACACACATATATAGACATATATACATACACACATGACCCTCCCACACACGCACACATACATACATATATACATACACACATGACCCTCCCACACACACAAACACATATATACATGCACACGTATATTTGTCACTATTTAGACATTTACTTTAAATCACTGCATTTACTCCTCTTTTTCTGTCATAATTTTTAGTTTATAGTACAGAAAAGCTGAGGGTGACGTTGTGGCTTTGTGGTTAATATAAAAGCCTGACAGTGATAGGCTTGTGGGTTCAGTTCCTACCCCTGTAAGTGGGTTTATCTACATGAGTTTTGAGTGTTTTGGATTCTAAGTGACCTTGTGCCTCTAAATTGGCCATAAAGCACGTGCCTTGTGATGGACTGTCATTACATCCCAGGTGTCCCCTACTTTGTGCCCTTTCCGATCTCGTGATAACCTACAGGCACATTTTAAACCCTTATTGAATAGGTAGTTATGGATATAATAGGCTTTGGTAGCCAATATGATTTGCCCAAATCACATTTTGATTAAAGTTGCCCGTTTTGATTAGATATTTCATCTCACCTTACAATTACAAACTTCTTCACCATGCAATATCATCAGCCCAGAGTTGTAACCTGTAAAGTTATCTTTTTTTCCATCATTTAGCTATGACTGTTACATTTTTAGGGTGGCATGGTGGTGCAGTGGTTAGCACTGTTGCCTCACACCTCTGGGACCAGCGTTCGAGTCCCTGCCTAGGTTCTATGTGTGTGGAGTTTGCATGTTCTCCCTGTGCCGTCCTGTGTGGTTTCCTCCGGGTACTCTGGTTTCCCCCCACAGTCTAAAGACATGCTGAGGCTGATTGGAGTTACTAAATTGCCTGTGTGTGTGGATGGTGTGTGAGTGTGCCCTGCGATGGGCAGGCCCCCTGTCCAGGGTTGTTCCCTGCCTCGTGCCCGTTGCTCCTGGGTAGGCTCCGGACCCCCCGCAACCCAGTAGGATAAGCAGGTATAGAAAATGGATGGATGAATGTTACATTTTTACTGTTAGCAGGGCTTGTCTTAACTCTGGCACTCCAAGGTTGATTTACATAATGGAATGCATATCGCATAAAATTTCAAAACGTTGTGAGTTGCCCGTGTTTATGGAATTGAGACATGCAAAGATGATAGGAAACAAGGTGAGTGTGTTAGGACTAATGACTTTTTGTTTATTTAGTGCCTAATGCTGAATAATGGGCATTAACCTTTCTCCTTTTTATTGAGTTATTTCTTGAAAGTATTTTTTTCACCGTAATAGCGACACTGTGGACAAACAAATGAAATTCAGTCTCTTGGGATCAAGGTTTTTGATGGTTGTTGTGCAAAGAAAACAACAGCTGAGTGCAGGAATCTACCTCATCTCTTCCCACTCAATGTGGGTTTCAAAATCTCATCTAACATAACCAAGTTTTATATTGTTTACCCTATATCTGTGGCCTTGACAGATGACAGCAGACAGGCCACGCCATTGTACTCTGTCAAGAACCTGACACCCAACTTTTATTTTATTTTATTTGAGGTCCAGTAACCTTGATATGCCAAAGGGAAGATTTAGATTCTATTTGATTTGTTAGGAATGTTAATTCCTGTAGTATTTGTACGACATGCCTGTATTTTTAATTAAAGTTACATTCAATAAATCAAGAAGTAAATAACTAAATACCATGTTTCACTATTTTTCCTTGAACACTTCAGGGTTAGACACACCTTGTTGAATCACAGACTTAAATGTCTAACAAACACAGGGAAATGACTAAGCCCCTTAATGGGTGCTACATGGACACAATGGTGTCCCTTGTAATCTCACAGAGCTGTGGCAGTGGTACAAATTATGTAACGAAGCAAACTTGAATATTATTAGAATTAGATGATCTGTCAGGCTCAGATTCTTGCATAAATAATCTACCTTGTCAAAAATACTGAAATATTTAATCAAACACCATAGTGTACTATAGATTTCTTATACTGCTATGTCAATTTAAGGGAGACCTTATTATTTTCTAAAATATCAATCAATGGTTGTGAAAAATGCCAAGATATTTCAAGATTGAAAGATACAGTTACTCCAGCACTAAAACATTAAGCAGTGGTGGCTAAACATATCTGCAAGGGGCCGGTGTGTGTGCAGGTTAGTCGATGGCTGTAAACAATGCATGACCTTCAGATACTATAGAGGTCTATTTTCTAATAATGCAATTGGCATTGCAACTGTCAATGGTTATTCACACAAAAGTTTGAAAGATGCAAAAGCACACATACATGCACCATTACAGCTTTCCTGAATTGTTAAGACATTACACCCCATTCTGGGAACCAAACTTGTAAATCCGAGTCACCCGTTCTTCCAAAACTCTAAACTCATTCTTCACATCGATCCATTTTCTATACCCACGTGTCCTTATTCATCAAAATACATGCATTTTGAACTTTGGTGCAAGATGGAAAATAGTCAGCACACAGTAGTCCTCATTAACATTAATTTTTCAGATTTCCTGAAACCTTCCATCATTTTCTCAATACAGTAAACTACATTCACAAAACCTTTTACTCGTCTTGGAAAATCAAACAATCTATTCAAAATGATTTCATCTTTGCTCAAAACCAAACACTACTTTCAGATCACACACAAAGCCAGTCAATACATAAACCCTACTGAGCAGTCATTACACACTACAGCGACAAATTGAAAACTCCACCAGTCAAAACCGCTCCAAGCGTATGCACAGAATCATGTATACTGTGGATATGGCCTGTCACATGTTGAATAGAAATGAAAACCAATTGTACATAGTGTCACGCCCTGAGGGGCGGGATCCGACAGGTGTCGTGATCCTCCCAGCAATCAGATCACGGATATACGTGCTGCAGTCAGCACAGGCCGGTGCGAAGTATTGCGCTCCCGATGAAAGCCTTTACCGAGCATTCTTTTGTCTTCCGTGTTCCCTCATCCCCGTACCCGTTCAGTCTGCCTTGTGTATCTGCCCTGATCTCTTCCTTTGCCTCCCCAGCCCAGATCCCGGCCCTGACCCCCTCTCCTCGCCTGATCCCGTTGTGTCCGTCATACCCCTCCTCTCGTGCCCCTGTCCTGTGCCCTGCCCTCGGACGGACCACCCTGAACTCGACCCTTGCCCGGACTACCGACCTCTCTGCTTGCCCGATCCCCGAGAGACCTCTGCCTCTCCTCTCCTTCCAGAGGAGCAGCCCCCCTCCAAAGACCAACAGCACCACAGCTCCTCGCTCCATTCTAACCCGCTGCTGCTCCACCTGCATATCTGGGTCCATACCTGTTTGTGCATCTGACACATAGTTTTAAAAAATGTGTTCTACATGTAGGGCAATATGTCATATTTGGAGTATTTGGCACTACAAAGAAAGTTATTGTAAAGGACTAAGTAAAAAATCCAAATAAATTACACATTCATGTCGAGTCAAAGTCAATGAAAAATATCCATTCTGCCTCATCATCATGTCTCAGGGCTGGGACAGGAAGTGAACTTCTTCTGCATCTCAGACAATGTTGTACCTTGCTGGAGACATATCCTTTGTTGTGACTCACTCATGCCTTGATATTGAAATTCATCTCACCTATTGCACTTGCAATCTCATCTGGCACATGCTCAATGTTTTAGTCACATATAGTCTTCTTCACATGTGTAGAAACATATACTTTGGCCTGACTGTGCGTGTGAACTGAAAGGAGTGCTGGTTTTGTGTTGAATGGATGGATGGATGGATGGATGGATTGATGTTTTCTCTCAGGGAACTAAGCTTTCCTAAAAGAAAATGACCATCACATATTTACATATATTTAAAGACTAGGACTAAAAATAATAATAAAAAAAAGATAAATTATCCATAAATTTATAATTTATTACATACATTATCCATTCTACAATAACCTTTGTGAGGAAGACAGCAGTGGAACAGTGGGAAGATAATGATGTAGTTAAGAAATCATCCTTACCAAATCTTACTCTGATTATTGGACCATCTTTTTCCAAACTCCAGTTTAAATTCAGTTTGATCTCCAAACATTTATTTTTGCTGCCACTTTCTTGCACATGCTCCTGTGTGCATGTCACTGCATTTTTATTTATTTATATGCATTTATTATGCAGACCTTTTTTAAGACAGCGTGACATACAAGTGAGGATTTTATAACTCACCTGTTGATGTATCAGAGGTTGTGCCCTACCTTATCGGCTGTCCTGATGAAGGGCTCTGTGTCACTTTGTACTCACTGCTCTTTTAATGTTTATTTTCTGTTCAGTGCAAAATATTTAATGCTTCATCTTCAGCTATAGTCTCACTGGCATCTGCAAGCTGCTTTTGAACAGATCTTGCAATAATTGAGTTTTTCCTACCTTTTTTTTACTTTTGGTCGGCTTTTGGTCTGTTTAATGAGTATCATGTCCGAAAACAAAATCATTACATTGTATGAAATAAAGGAAGTAAAAAAGTCTATAGTATTTAACAAATTTTACAGATTATCTCCAAACGTAGTCTTTATCCAACTGTAGTTATGTAGGCATTTTTCTTTATTTCAAACTTCTTTAGTTGACCAATAACATAATTATCATTAAAAAAACTCATATAAAATGACCATATTTTTATCAATAAGAAAGCACATAGGCTAGAAAACCCAGTTGCTGATTAAAGGTACCCTCCACCGTCATCCGCAGTAACATTTTTTGCAAAAACCCATTTATCTCCAGAAGCATTTAATGGTACTAAGCTCTCCAAATCTGACCATTATCTGAAATCATACAGATCTCAGATTGTTGCCACAGGAAACAGGATGTGTATCCACACCTGAGCAAAAGGAAAGGTATGAATGGCACAAAGCAGATTTTAACTTGCGATGGGGATGGTGATATGCTCCTCTGATCTTGTTTGGTCTACCGCGTTTGATGTAGGCCAACATGTTCTAAGTGTCTTCTTCCAAAACATATTTGTAAATGCCTCAGCATTCGTAGTCTAACTTATAACTAACATGAAACCTTTTCTGAATTATCCCTTTAATCAAAATTTATTTGGAAATATATTATAGATTCTGATTATACAGTACTTGAAAGAGAACTAGGTAATAAGGATACTGTTTACCCACAAACACAGATCGCTGGGCACCTATTGGGCAGATAAAAGTGGTTGTATGGCATGAAAGCAGCATTCTTAAAAAAAAAAAAACAGTAATATTTGATAAAGCATGTGGTTTCCCCCCCCCTCAGGTCCCAACCATCGCAAATCCACTCGTCTCGGACTTCAATGGGATCTCATACAGGACTCCGACTCATTCTTGCTGAGTGCCAGGGCGTCTGCTCCATTCCAGATAACTTTTTTTTCTCCTTGTCCAGCAAACCCTGAATTCTAGGGTTACAGTCCAGATAGAGAGACACAGGTTGACAGAGAGGAAAATTTACCTGGCAAATCCAATGAGGGATGCAGTTATTACAACCCGATGACTGACAAAAAAAAAAAGGAACCGTGTCTGGTTGACTGGCTCTTAACAAAAACAGCAATAAACTGGGTACGAAACAACAGATTCAATTGATTTATAAACTATTCACCCCGTTTTTGTGCCCCTCCTAGATTTATAGAGTGGTAGCAGCATAAGAGAGAAAACAATGCAGTGTTGATTGCTGACCCATTCCACACAAACACATGAAAGAACAATATAGATACTTGCTAGATCTATAGTCTAGATTTATAGGAAACCTAATTAAATCATTTCTTTCTGTGCTTTAATCTATTAGGGTATGGCAATACTGAGTTTCCATGATAATCCTGAAAGCTATGTGTCACTAAATGGTACTTCGTTCTGGTGGTCTAACTATGTGGCAGTAAATTGAGCTCCTGCATTTAAAGTAGTTCGCCTGCCGAATTGTGCAGACTGTCAAAATAATTAAAGCGCAAATAAAACCATACATTTCTTTCTTAACAAAGTATAGACACTTGTTTGTATAAATGTATGAACTGTGCTTTGCAACTATACATAAAATATGAAGAGGATTAAATCAGAACAACAAATAAAACCTATGGTGATGAACTGGGTACAGGATGGTACAAATGAGATACCATTTTACTTGTGTTATATGAAACGAATAGTATTGTAATTTAAGATCAGTGAAAGTATATGAAACAAACATTGTGCGATCTTGACGTCAGACTTTTGAAGTAACTTTATGCTGTGTTGAAATCATTTAAATCCAGATAGCACACACATACTTTCATTCTAATCTTGTAATCATGTGTTTAACATGTTTATAAACACAACAAGTAGCTGCACAGATATGTTTACCAACTGTGCGTGATGAAACTCCCAGCCCCTGAAATGTTTTGTTCACCGTGTTACTTTGTGATCGTTGTCAGATGATTCCACGTGTAATCTGTGTACCATCTTCATCATAACATGCGTATGGGATGGAGATAATGTCATGCAATCAGGAACAGAGATTCTTGGAAGGGTGTACGGTGTTTTCATGGATGGAATTGGCTGGGATTCTGTAACTTGATATATATAAAAACTAAAAATTCCTATCAAAGTTAGCTACCAGAAACTAGCGTGCTTTATCCTGGATAGATATCTTACAGGATAGCAGTGTGTTTTCTCTTAACACTCATAACAACTGGAAAGTTCTCGTTTATCATCACCCATTCTAGCAAAATTTTCAAAGCAAGCAAAAATCTTTTTAAGCCTTAAAGTGTTTTTTATGTTGCGGCATAATCCAGTACAGCTTTGAATTTGAGGTCAATTTGTGAGAATTGGTTACATCACAGCATCATGTTTGGTGACATATTGCTTAAAAACAAACGAGAGCCAGCAGGTTTAAATAGCTCTACTGAGTACATTGTCTGACCAGTTATTGTGTGACCAGTTATTGTAGGAAAGTAATGAATCGCGTTTCTAGTTTTATTGTCATGTATTCCAAGCGACATTGCAAGACAGTGCAGTGCAAGACAAAAAACAGAAGTGACAAAAGTGCAAGGTGTGATAATAAATATGCAATAAACAGGTGGTGCAATAAAAAGATGCACAAATAGCCACAGAGATAGTGCAGAAGTGCAGAAGTGGATTATTACCAAGAGCATGTAATACAAGTAGAATATAAACCATAATGTGCATTGCAAATGCCAATACAGGTAACATCTATGCCTATTACAAATTTATTATCAGAACTTTACAGTCTCGCATACAGTAAATGCACTGTTATCTAATACAGAGCATGGAAGAGCGCAGGATAGGTACAGACTGGTAATCATGATAATGTTGAGAGTTCCCTATGTCCCAGCCTTTGATATAAGAACTACTTCTCTGTCACGCACGTTTTGACAGCATTCTTCTCAAGCAGAATTTGTCCCATCCGCGACTAACTGACTCGACGTGCTATCTGTGCCCAGCATTGTTTCCGCAGAGCCGGGGCCATCGGATGGGTACAGGAGGCCATTGTTAGCTGGTCGACATGCCGGCCGGAGGCCAGGGACATGCCTGCAGCTGAGTGAAGGGGCTGTACGGGCAATCTACATTTCAGCATGTTGGCCTGCTAGGGGAATGTCAGTGGTACACAGCAGCTTGTCGTCCAGCTTAGCTTATCCCAGGGATTTCTGTGTGCACTTCCCTTGTTTCTGTCAAGGGAAAGATAATATTCATTCACTGGTTTACTGTAGGAATACACCCAATTCAGTAACTTAGTAAGTGACTACGTAATATAATAATAATAATAATAATAATAATAATAATAATAATAATAATAATAATAACATCGCTGACTTATGTAAAATGAAGATGCTGTGTCAGAAATGGGTAGCGATTACGTATCGCCCTACATATGAGTTTATAAGGTATAGTAATGATGCTGTGACAAATCATGCTGTAAATACACCTACAGAAGTATGTTATGTCTTTGGCAGAATATTTCAAAGCTTTAATTGTTTCTCGTCATCATTCACATAAAACCACTAAAAATAAGACAGCTTGTGAAATGTCTTGGTACAGAAATGAGCAATTAAGATCATTTTCTTAAATGCTGACTTTTTTTTTTTTGGTTTTTAACTTCCAACTTCGAAGCTTCTCTCCGGCATGTTTGATGTCCTCATAATCTGCGTTAATTGTTTTGCTTATGCCGCAGCTCTGTAGCTGGAAGGTGGGAAAAAGTCTTGTATATAAATGTGGAGAGTCGTTTTGGCAAGACCTGCTTCTACAGAAGGGGATTTGAAAGTTCTGTGATGTTGCGGAGAGCAAGGGAGCTGCAGACAGCATTGCACGCATTCCTTCCTAATTGTACATTTGTTGTCTTCTAGGGGACGAAGCTGTTGGCCAGATTCATGGAATATGGGATAAAACAATATGCCCCACATCCGTCCTGCCCTTACCCACAGCCTATTTAAAGGAACAGTAGGCTGTAGTTTTTCTACCACCAAACAGGGCACCCACCCTTCCGCTCGGCTACATATTGGAAACAGATGCTGTCACTGTGATGCTCAGCTAATTTCTTAGTTTGCAGGGCATGCCAGACATCCGCAATGGATAGATGCAGGAGTTGACAGAACAGTCCTTCATCACATTTGTCTGGGGAAGCAAACATCAGCTATCCCAGGTGCTTTCCTAGTGACAGGTATTTGCCTAGTGCCAGATACTTTCCTAGTGACAGGTATTTGCCTAGTGCCAGGTACTTTCCTAGTGACAGTATTTTCCTAGTGCCAGGTACTTTCCTAGTGACAGGTATTTGCCTAGTATTATGCAATATTTATTATGCCCCTCATTTATTGTCTTCTTAGAGAAATATTTAAAGCAAGTTCAACTTTAAGATAAATTGCAACTTTTCATGAAATATCTAGATAGTGTAACACTAGTTGTTCCTAAAAAATACATTGTACAATTTAGTTAATGAAATACATGTTTTTAAATGTAAATCTGTTATCAAGAGAAGACAAGGAAACAACGTAAAAGACCTAATTGCTTATCTGTGTATCCATTGTTGCCCTGTAGTCTATCCAATGACACGTGAAAGACACACACACTCTCAGGGCAATTTAAAGCTGCTAGTTAGCTTAGCTGTATATACTGACAGAGGAAAACCACACATGCGCAGGAGACAGGATTCAAGCCCACAAACTTGGAAATATGATACAACACAGACCACCATGCCACCACCCTTAGTTTATCGTTTTCAAAACTCCATTTAGGGCTACAACATTGTATTTCCATTGGACACAGCTAAACTTGTTTAGATGTAGAGTATTATTACTTTATTATTTTGTTCTGAGTGACAGAATAAATAATTACTATTAGCTAATTTTCTATTTTTAGTTAGCTTTTCCTTATCCAATGGAATGACGCGATGTTGGCCGTGCTGTGTTTTCATTGGTTGGCTTTGGCTGAGCCTCTGCCATTTGATGTTGGTGTCTTTGTTGTGTATAGTGCAAATAGTGTTGGAATGTCAGTCCTAGGTGTTGAGTCTTATAAGAAAGTCAGTTTGCAAAAAGTGTTATCAAACTTACTTTGTCTATATGTTGAGATTAGTTCTGGAACAAGAAACAAGAGTTCTCAACTAATGTAAATACGCAGCAGTTTAAATATCTAAATTAACTATGTGACATAAGTTTAAAAATTAATCATAAATTTAGGATTAGCCCATTCAAAAATCTCATTTTTGATGAGTCGAGACTTTTAAGGTCAATGTACAATGCTACGCCCCTTTTGCAAAACATAATCCACATGACTGGAGCACCGCAATCCCGTGGTCTCATGGATTTTACTGGAGCTGTCTTTCTCTCTTCCACAGAGAGGAACTGACTTACTGTAAGAAGACACGGAAACCGCTGGCCAAGCACAGCTGCTGCAGGAGGTTTCCACCAGCTCAAAATAAGCTTAGTAATGCTTAATGATGTTTATGGCAAAACGGTCTGAGCGGGAGGCCCTCATATGGTCGTAATGATGGAGTGTGGATGCCACGTGTGGTTGGCTGAGAGCTGCATGCTGGATGCTCATTGGTGCAATGAATAGTACATGAGCGTAAATCGGAGCTGCAGACTCCAAGGCTACTATTTATGCTGCATTTTCAAAAGGGAGGGCTTGTGCATTCACAAGCATTGGACTGTCCTGTCAAAGTGCTCTGGAAAAAATTTAGAGACCACGCCATATTTTTGTTTTTCAAAATCTGCATTTTTAAATCCTGGTTTAATCAGGGTTCTGCTGGCAGAAGGGTACTGAACAGCAGGATGCTTCCAGGCTCACAATTTTTAAGAGTGCAATACAATAGAACAAGGTGAAGCAGGAGACACTGGAAAAGACTAGAAACCAGCCAGGTAAAGGGCGGAAGGGACTTGACTTTTTAATGGCAGAGATGAGCTTATCAGGCAGTTTCTCATGAATCGGAGGATGACGTCAAGTGACCTTCAAAAGCAATGGGAAACATTAAGTGCAGGTGTGAGGTGCACTGCCAGGACAGTTTGTATCAGGCTGATAGAAGCAGGACTGAAGTCCCATAAAGCAAGGAAGAAGCTCTTCTTTAATGAGAAGCAGGGAAGAACCAGGTTGCAGTTTGCAAAAAAATGTGTATGATTTACAGATGCACACCCATAAATTGAGAAATAAATTAAACAAAAAGTTGTGCTGTGGTCTCTTAATTTTTTCCAGAGCTGTGTTTTTGTCATGACAATGGGAAAGAACAAAGCTAGAAGAGTATGTGCTAGTGCTTGTTCTTAGAAAATTTTAACTTTTCTTCATGGAGTGTAAACTGTAGATTGTTTTGACAGAGTAGCAAGAGCGGTTTTAATCACTGCTAGCATACTTCTACTAGCATATTCCTGCTAGCTTAATCCTGCAAGCATACTCCTGCTAGCATGCTGCCTCTGGAATGCTCCACTTAGAATACCTCAGCAAGCATACTCCACTAGCATGCTACACCTAGAATACTCCTCTTATTCCCCAGTAAGCATACATCTGTGAGCATGCTGCAGCTAAAATACTCCTCTTATACCCTAGCGAGTATACTCTGCTATTATGCTGCAGCTAGAATTCTCTTCGTAGTATACCCTAGCAAGTATACTAGCATGGTTCTAACCATACATTTTCCCGCCACTCAATTTTTTTTCCTTTTAGCATGTTTATCAATACTTCTTAAGACCCTGTTACTTATTCTTGTTGTTATTTAACATAAATTCTGCCACATTTCTGTCTTGTGGCTTATTAATAACAAATGCAGGATTTTTTTGTTAAAACATAGTCATACACATTATAAATAAGCTGAATTGCTTGAGGTAATATTAAACTTCAGCGGAACCTTTTGTGGTTTATTGTTTTTAATTCTTGAAAGGCATACTTATAAACACAGGAACCATTTCTGTATGTAAAAAGGCATTGCTTAAGTATACTGTGTCTGTCTGTAAAGGGTTAGCTGGATGTGTTTGGTTTCTTTGATAAGAGTGTACTTTCCTCAATGTTTAGTTTCATGGAGCGTGTTAAATGTAAACTTTGGCATTGAGGTTAAATACGTCATCTCATGACATATACTATCACTGCACACGGAGCTTAAATGGAATTGTTCTAGTGAAAACATCCAGCTTCCTCATTGAGTGAAGTTGTAGAGTTAGTACCATCCTGAAGTGTTTGTGCTTAAGTGCAAACAACAAGTGAATTTGTATCAAACCATGCAAGTCTAAATTAGTATCTTTAATTAATCTGTGGAGTTGATATTGTGTAGCTGAACAAAAACTCAGTTTAAAGAAGTAACCACTTACACCACAGAAATGAAAGGTTGGTCAGTATATACCCTGGTGTAAGTGTATAATAGAATCAGATTGTCATAACGTTCTCATATGGTATATTGTTACGACTGTGCTGCCAGTCGGGCACGCAGAGAAGCAGGCGGACGGCAGTGTAGTCTCAAACAAGGGATCTATTTGCAGGGACAAAGCGAACCCAAATGATCAGGGCACAGTGAAGCAAACAAACAAAGACAACAAACAAAATGACGGATCTGGGGGAGACTGACTTAGACACAGACTAAATGCACAAAACAATCAGGTACGAATCGACAACAGCTGGTTTCCATTGGGAACAGACACGAGGTAACGAGGGGGGGCGTGGCACACAGGAGGCTCTGACGGGCGGATCATGACATATATGTGGTGCTATAATTGAGGCTGAATCCATTGTTGTTGTGTTTGCTGTGCTCCCTCCAAAGAAACACTATATACCTCCTGACAGGCCAGAGCCATGGCCTTCATTCTGCTGGGTCCAGGAACCATCCTTCTGCAGTTGAAGTCCCTACATAGTCCCCCAACACCAACCCACTGCTGCACGTGCAGCCTGTTCAGTTGTCACTATGCTACTAATGTAAAAAAAGTCATTTTTCATTTCATGATGAACAATAACACATGTAAGTCACAAATCTATTATTCTAGTTAAAGTTACGGCAAGCTGAATATTTTGTAAATACTACACATTACTATGGCTGTAACAGTACACGTTTTCGTGGTGTACTGTTACCATTTTACATGTATTTTTGTATTTTCAAATTACAGATTTCTGAATGCAGGAAGAGGTTTTATGGGATCTGAGAACCTGTCTTTCACTTAAAAATATTATTTATTCTCAAAGTATTAAGTGATTTTTTTATTACGAATTAATCAACAACTTTATTATTTAAACTTTCTTTATTCTGAACTACCAGATATATGTCATAGAGCGTAATCAAAAAACACTCTGTAATGACCATCACCCATTCCACCGGGACCTTGAAGACCCTGTAATGACCCATCAATATGAATGTAGAATTTTGAGCACTTTTTTTCTCTAAAAATGCAAATGTATACACATGTTTTATGTGTATATACTGTACACATGTATGTATACATGTATGTGTCAACCCGAGTTGTGTTGCCTAGTTTTAATTTTATTATTATTTTTGCCAATTATTATGTTTGGAAGAATCATAAAATCATTAAATTCTAGAATTTATATTATATATTTTTTCTAGTTTTAAACATTCTTAAACTACTGCTAAGAGAAGTTTCAATCAAACATGGGTGAAAACATCTCATCTTCATGAAGAGCATGAAGCAGAAGATGCTGGCGTGCAAAGCCTGGAGATACGGCTGTGTTTCTGCTCTTCTTCTCTCCCATGTCTCTCCATTGTCGTCTTTCTTATTTGGGGTATTACAGG
>JAODUD010000026.1:17949328-17966407 GCA_026784285.1 Stomatorhinus walkeri
GGGGGGGTTACGGGTTGGACACCTGCCAGATTTCTCTTTTTTATCTCAAAACAGACAAACGGAAACAACAAGGTTCTAGAGACCGATGAGATGTTAGGATAGAAGTAGCCGTCTCAGGCATGTCGTCCTCTTCTGCGGTATGCAAAGAGTAACATTTTTTACTCTTGGGGGGAGGGGGTGAAATGACCCGTGTTTTTTCATTGTGTCTTTTGATTCAAAGTGACACTGTGGGATACTTGTCAACGGTCATTGCTGTCCTGGTGTTGAAAGTGAGCTACAATGAAAGAATGTCCTTTAGTTTAGTCTAATTTGGGTTGGGTCTAATTTCTAAAAACATACACTTAGCTTGGACTGAGGATGTTGACAGACCTTTAATTGTGACAATATGGACTGCAGTTTCAAAGCATTAGCCTCTGTTTCTGGCCTAATAAAAGATCCTTAAAATAATTATTTTTAGTCTTTAGCAATTGAATTGAAATAGTTGTGTCTGACAAAAAAAAACAATTACTGAATAGAAGATTTAATGCAATCAGGAATACAATTGTGTATATTCATTATAAGCTAGCTAATAAAAATGTTGAAATGTAACAACAAAAGGTTGCAAACACAAATGTAAAATGTTAGTGCAATGTTTCCCTCTGTTGTTACTAACAGCACAGTTTTATCTTTCCTAGTACAGCCACTGATGAGAATAGGGTAGGAACTAACTGTGAAGTAGTTATGGGCTGCGAAGGAAAACTTTGGAATGTTTCAACATAATCAGAACATCTTAAGAATTTGAAACTCAGAATGGTGAGGCCAGGTAGCTATAATGGTTCCTAATTGGAAATCGATAACAGAGCCAGTGTAACTATTTCCAACTTTTTGGTATAGTAATAAAAGGTCAATTGAAAATGTAGCCTATTAAATTTAAAGGTGCAAAAAGTATTCCAAAAAATTTAACAAAACAAATCTACCGCATGAATTGTGGGCAATTACTGAATAACAGTCTTCATTACATATCCCAAATATACCACATAAGTATCATATGGCTTTGCAAGGTAAATATTTAATAATTTCAGGTGCTAGTCAGATTTGAGACTAATCAGACAAAAATGCAACATTGTTTCCGATTTCCAGGCATTCGTTCGTTCTGAAATGTAACGTGAATATCACCAAGCTAAATGTTTCAGGCGTAGCCTTATCTTAATAGCTGCCAAGGTGAGATTTTCGGGGGTAGCCTGTCTTGGATCATTACGGCGGGAAGCGCGCACTCCCCTCGGCGCTGGGATCAGTCAAAGGTTGCGCGCATGTTTCAAAGCATGGGGGAGCATGGTGTAGCCCTCACACACGTAAACATAAATGATGCTGTGTATTGCCCTGCCTAATGTAACCTCCTTTTCGGAGATAAGCGGGGCATTCGGGAGAATGTGGCAGGCCTGCTGCATCACGCCTGAAAACTGGGAGAACTCCTAGATGTCGTATTCTTTGTCAGTGGTAAACACTAAAAACCAACTAAATAAAAAAATATTTTGAACAAGACTAAAAAATTAGGAGCAAAGCCATTTTTGTCTTGCATTTTAAAAACTGTAGCTGAATGTATTACAGCGGGATATGTATCAGTGCTTTTGACAAAAAAAAAGTTTTTACAGAAATTATGAATCATTGTGAGTTTCACTAATTTTAAGAAGTCTGTTGGTGCATCCTGTGTGTTTATATGATCACTTAAGACAAACTTAAAAAACACAACAGGTTTTTTTTTTATTTGTATATAAGGCATTTACATGTGATTCAATGAGAAAATGTCCCCACAATTTAAGATCATATTAAATAATACGACAAAAGAAGCCCTTCCCTCCTAAAATTCATAGGATCGGTTCCCACATAGCAGATGTAGAAATTCAGTCTGGTTCTTCATCCAGGCTGTCATTACAACTCAATGTTCTAAACACCACCTCCAAATAATCCTCTGTTCTTAAGGAAAAATCACTTTGACTTGTTTAAGACCTCTACAGTCTTTTTCCCATAATGGTAGTAACTGTAACCAGATGCCGCAGTTGTCAGTGCAGTTATAAACCTGTAAATGGAACAACAAAGAGAGATAAATCTCAACACCCCTGGATATATAACTCACTGTAATTGCCTGAGCAATTATTGCTGTCCTGCCCCAATCGTCCGATCCTCCTGTGTGCCACGCCCCCCTCGTTAACCTCGTGTGAAATCCCGGTGTCATCAGCTGTTTCTCATTATTTCCAAATAGTCATGTGTATTTAAGTCCGCGTTCAAGTATGTTTCCTCAGTCCTGTCATTGAAGTTGATACCGCGTCTTTGTGCCTCACCTGCGAATAAACCCTGTGTTCTGGATTTCCAACTGCCTGACCCGGATTCCCTGCTCCCCGCTCGCTCGCTCGCCCGACACATGGTCATTACAAATGCCCTGCACTGTAACTCCATCTGTGTACCTAGTACAGGGTTCTGAAATCTAAGAACTACTTATAGCATACAAACACACACTAAGGAAAATTTATGAGACACAGATTCACCTAATCTGGACTGCAGGCTGAAATGCATGCAGATATGGGCAGAAACTCCATATATACAATGCTGAGACAGGAATGAAACCCACAACACCGTATGGGTGAAGTTAGACCACAAGCTACTAGGACAATGCACAGCCCATACTGCCTGACGATTTTAAAATCAAAATCTGAGTCAATATACAATTGGAATTCATATTATGAAAACAGAAAAATGCCACTTTAAGTTTCCTTAAAAATACTGATTTAGAAACTGCAGAGTACATAAAACAGTCAACTCAAGATTTACTGCATTTGGGATCATCAGAGGACTTGAATATTCAAGTGTGCAATTGTGGACATGCTTACCAGAGGGTCTGAAGAAACACACTGTCGGAGTATTGGAATACCGGGGCAGCCAGTGATGCTGCCACAAGCACAAGCTGGACTGCAGTGTTGACCTTTAAAATCACACAAAAAAATCCCTTTAAGAGCTTAATAGTTAAATTCAGGATCTTTCTGAATAACACAATTCAGTCCTACTTTTACACTTAAGAATAAAGCATATTGACAACTTTCTTTCTGACCTAAGTGTCCGCTCAGATTTAATTTATCTCAAGAGGTCTCCTAAAATGATACACGGCATGTGACAACCAGGAAAAACCAATCACAGTCCATTTCGATTTCACATGAACCAAAAGGCTTTTTACACATGGATAACAGTGTAGAATTAGTCCTAATACATTTCATTATATTAATGACTGTATTATCACGGTATTGATAAAACGTGTTGAAAATGTTCAAAATGTATGTACTGACACACATATTGAAATAATTTCACCAAGTTTTATATTGAAAACCACAAAAAAAATAGCAGCACTATGCAGTTTTTGTTCATATAAAGATTAAAATGATAACATATATAATATAAAATAGCCTATACCTAATGTAAACATGGGAAATAACATAGCCTATACCTAATGTAAACACAGGAAAAAAAATGTGCATTGACACTAGCGTCCGGAGCGCTGTCACTGCTTATTGCCATGTTTTCACTGAACAAACTCATGTTGCATGTGCATCAGGGAGACTGTTGCTAACTTTGGCTCATTCTGGATGGTATTTAGTTTTTCCAAGGCTCGATAGTCAACCACATCTTTAACACTAATTAAAATTTGAAATGGTAATACTAACCATCAGAAATTGTACCGTGAAAGATACCAACTGGTATCTTTCATCCCTAGATCACACACCAGTAGAAGTAGTACAACTGAATTGCCTGTATGTACCTCCTACAGATTTTGGGACCCATATTAAGACTAATTTATATCTCACGATCAGCATTAGAATGTATCTAATAAAGACTTTGAAATTAATTATCATACCAAAAGTGGAACAAATTGAAAACCCAAAGGTATTTTATTGTAGTAAATCAGTGGAAAATGTTATAACGGAAGAGAAATGCACAAGGTACCTTGCTGATGGACGTTGGCTTAAGCTGAGCTGTAGCATAGCAGGGATTGAAGAATTTGCTGAGTGTCCGCTGTGGGTGAACAGAGAAGAAAGGCGGTGATTAACCTTCTCATTGGTAAAGAAACACCAAAGTCTGTGCTGGAAGCCAAAATGGCACAGAGTTCATGCTTGTATCTACGGATCAACAAGGTATCACCTCTACCAGATCTCCAGGTTAAGTGGAATTGGACAGACATGTCACTGCACACATTCAGGTGACCGGTGTACTTGCCGGAGGGGGAACTGTTTTGTAGCGAACATAGAAAACCGCAGCAATCAAGGCCACATCTCTGGAGATCACTAAAGCCGTAAGAGGAGCTGAGAGACAAAGCTCACTATTAAAAACACAACTTAGTGAGAGAGAGAGAAATCTCACTATTAAAAACACAACTTAGTGAGAGAAAGAAAGCTCACTATTAAAAACACAATTTAGTGAAAGGACAATGAGTCACGGAAATTTAGCACAGGTACTGGGGCAAACATTTGGAGTCTCTCCTTATAGTGAACCCCTTAGTATTAAAACACATTTAAAACTTTACTAAGAACATAAAGACAGTCAAATAACTCAGGATTGGCAGGTCACTATCTAATGGCATTACAATTTGGTAGCAATGTGATCGTATAAGTGAGTAATGCTGCAAATATTTATTAAAATGAAACATAAGAAAACACACTAGCAAGATTGAGTGTTTTGGGGTTTATTAATAAGGTTAAGATTAGCCAAAAGTACAAGGAAAATTGCAGATAAAGACATAAACACTTTCACAATTCCAGGAATATGAAATTTGATGCCAAAATACCAACACTCCAGTCCACTGCAACTGTGACCTGCTGAATTTGCTTACCTGGGATAAGACTGGCATAAGTCAAACTTATATATAGCACACTGATGAGTATTTTATCAGCCAATGGGTCGAGAGCACTCCCCAGAGCTGATTTCTGATTGGCCCAGTTGCGAGCAATGTACCCATCCAGCTGTAAACAGAATCCATTTGAAATATCATCAGTTTAATATAAAAGTATTTTAATTTACAATTTAAATGCATACATAAAAAATGAAGACCATGAAGACTGATTGGTGGTATGCAAGTGGTTAAATGTAATAGTCATTAAATAGGTCTGTTCAGGATTGTAAAAACGGTCACCCAATCCAGGATAATTAGCTGGAAGACGGATCTTAAAATTAACCAAGTGCCAGTATAGTTTTACATTTTTAATCATTGAATAAGTTAAAAATAACCCACCAAATCGGTTGCTCCGGCTAAAACAAAGAGGCCAAGAGAGAGATGAAACCACTGTTCCACAATCAGGTATCCCAGGACTGGAGCCAGAGCAATTCTGGCCATGCACAGGAAATTTGGTATGGTCCATGGATTTTCATACTAAAACAGTTAAACAGTTTCTCATGTTACTTTAAAAAATTGCCAGTCTCAGAATATAATTAGAAAATATCTATTCACTTTTCCTTAACTGGTTATTGAATCATATCAAAATAACATCGCTCACCACTGCTAGTTAAGCTAAGCAAGTTCATATTAATGTCCAGAAACAAAGTTACCATACACTGCTGTTTAATCTTAAAGAGACGGGACTTAAACGTATTTGTTTTTTAACGTTAATATGCAGTTCTGTCCAGGACGCTTACCAGTTCTTTAAAATTTGACAACCCTTCTTTTGATGGCTTTGTAGTGTCACGCTCCTTTGACGTATCCCTTTGTAAACGGTCTTCATCGCTCTGAGGTTTGGGCTTTGTAGAGCCACTGTATTCCCTGTAACCTTTAAATACGAATGAACTTCCGGTTATGCTGAAATGGGAGACGCTCTTAATCCTGTGCATAAGAGGTTTAGGGTTTAAGATGGAGATTCCCGAACTGTTCACAACTGGACTGTAAGGATGTGTCCTTTTCTGTATCTGACAGCTTCCCTGGTTTGTTAGTTGGGCACCCAATGAGAAAGCAGGCATTGGTCGACCACCCCAAGGTTCAGGAAAGGCAGTTCTATAAGTTGGTACAAGACCATGTAGTTCATCCGATGGGAAATGCCCTAGGCTGGGCCACTCCCCCAAAGAAGAAAGCGTCACTTTCACTCTCTGGAGAAATTTCTTCTCGTTCCAGAGACACTTCTGTGACATTTTATGTCCCCAAGATGTTAATGCATTCCTCCAAACGCATGAGCTCGGAGCAGCCCTCGTCTGACCCGCTGCGATACAACTCTTTGCAAAGCTCAACACTTGCCCTTTCGCACAAGTTACTAAGATATTTCTATAAACCGCCAGGAACATCTCAGATTTAAAAATCACTCAGTCAGCATTCGGAATTAACTAAAAATACAGCCTTCGACTTCCCCAAAACGTTCAGTGATCGGGAACATTTGTCTTATTTTATATCACATTTCTTCTTTCTAAGTCCGAAACACATCGCTCCACTTTACATGTGCCACCGTGCCGTATTCCGGTTTGACAGTAACTTTACGACAGGATAAAAGGCAGGCGTTTCTATTGGTTACAAGGTCCAAGCTTCGAGCCATGTGTAGCTTTTATCTCCGTCAATATTCAACCAGTTTCCACTTCGCCCCGAAGTCCTTCTAAATGCTGGTCTGTTTTACGATATGTGGTAGATGAAACGGAATTCGCCATTTTGATGCTGAATATGAAATAGAAACATTAACATTTTTTGATCCTTCTAAGACAAATGTCTTAGTGGAGTTGTAAAGCAAGCGAAGATATGCAGAATCTGATGAAACGGCACACTCAGCATCTGGCAGCGATCCGATATCGGGTCTTGCTTTTGATTCACGTGACGTAGCACGAGGAGTTCAGACCGGAAGTTACGTGTGATATGGTTACATTTTTCTGCGAGTGTTATTTGCATCCGATACTGCTTATTAGCTGATGTTTTTAATCTAAAAGTTTAAAATTGCATTATAAGGAATAACGCAAGCATCTTTATCAACAGTATCATAAATGATTTTGTTAAACGCCAGATCATCCCAGAATGCACAAGGCAAAGGTCATATTTTAATCAAACCCAGCATTCAGTTTATTTTATAATCTTTTTTAGTCAAAGTAACAATATAATATGTAGCAATCAAATGTAACTTCACAGTAAAATAATTTTAAAAATTACATATACATTAAATTCAGACATGCAGATTTGTTTTGTATCTTAACCACAGTTACAACAAAGAGAACCTTTACAATGTTAACAGTATGTGTTACATTTTTATAGTTGAAATACCATAAAAACAGAACAATCATTTGAATCATTCTTATTCAAACTGTCTGGAGCTGGTACGTCTTCGGCCCCTTTTTCAGGAGGTAACCTTGTTCGTTCAGGCCGCTGATAAAACCTTCAAAATCAGCTACCTGAAATATAAAAAACTTAAATGCACACAGCAGAAACTACTGCAACAGAGTCTGAACTACATCCTGGCTTACTTCATGTCAAACTCACTTGTATGTCAAATACCAAAGAGATGCTGCTGAGTTAGGACACATCTGCACTGAGTGCGTACTCATTCGGTATATTAATGATATTATATGGTACACATAACAATCCGAGAGTGCCAGTCTGTGTCCGCACCTGTATGTTTAACTCCATGGCTAGTTGCTGCAGCTGCTGGTATTCAAATACTGTTTTGTAAGTGCGCTCGGCGATCCTGTTCAGAGCAGCCACAAATTTCTTCTTCTGGGACCTGTTGCTCATTCCAGATCCCAGCTGAGAACGATCGAAATCGATTCTACCGAATTCATCCAAATAGGTGTCCAGTAAGCTGTGAGAGATTAGACAGAAAAATAGTGCTATTATCAAAACAGAAAGGCCGTTATGTACACTTAAATTCACGTTTATGTCAAAGTTGAGTTACGACTTTAAATAGGCATTACCTAAAATAGTGTCTCTATTTAAATACTTATGAATTTGAGCAACACTGATTTTTAATATCTAGAAATGATAGGACAACTGTGGTACTAAATGCCATGGCATCATCATGTAAAATCTGTGCTATACAAAGTGACAGTTTATAATAATCCTACCTTGGTTGCAAAAACCCTATATGAGAAGTAATATTAAATTGTGTGTACAGTAAATAAACTTCAACATTAACTATGCATTCAGGTTATCACTGATTCAGTCCCTACCTGTGCTTCATTATTTCCACGACATCTTCTGCATCACTTTTAGCGGCTACCTCTCGCAGTTCTAGTCTTGCTCTGGCCTACACAACGGGTAGAACAAATGTGTTACATTTTTAAAAAATTATACTTAAACAAATAAATACAAAATATAAAAATAAAAATGCACAATATATGATTCAAGAAACAGTAATAGTGATCAGAACCAGGAAGTTATGATAACTGGTTGAAAAAAGCATCTTTTACATCATATCAAAAGCTAACAGCTCTCAGTTTCACTATAGTAAAGGGTTATTCAAATCACGGTCCTCCAGGTCCGAGCACTGCTGGTTTTCCAGCCATCCTTTACCTATCAGTCAGGTGTGAAGCCTCTGACCAATCAGAATCAGGAATTATTAAACAACTACCTGGGAGAATTGAAAACACAGCCTGGATTTGGAATCAAGGTCCAGATTTGAAGAACCCTGCTATAGTTGCTATCTGGACACAGCAGCAACCAAACAGGAGTCAAGCTGGTCTCTTCTATCTAGTTTTGTTACTTCTTTACTTAAGAATCCAAGCAGCAGTGTTTTTACCCCACGTACTCTACCTCTGTCAGCCGTATGAGCGATTCCAACTGGCGCGTGGTGATGGGTGTGCTGTCTGCAGACTGGTTCTGTCTGCGCAACTCAAGGTAGAACTCTTGAAGTACCTGCGCAGCTTCTGCAGACAGCTTGGGGTGAACGTAGTGCCTAGCATACCCAATGTACTTCCTCAGGAGCTGGTGAGGGATTAGGTCCAAACTCTCTCTGGGACCAACCTATGATTAAAGTATTACAGGAAATCAGATAAGTATCCATCTGGTTTCCTTGACCAGTTTTCCAGTAGAGGATCACTGTGAGCCCAAGGTCTACCCTTCGAGGTAGAAGGCAGGGGGAAAGCAGAATGGGGTGCCAGTCCATCACAGAGCGGGGACACACACAGTAACATGTGCACACATGGGCAATTCAGACACACTGGTTCCCCTAATCACATTTGGAGACTGTGTGAGCAACCAGGTGCAGCAGGAAACCTGCACGATACTGGGAGAGCATCCCATCCTGTGGAGGAGTGAAGTGACATGGCTACCCACTACTACACCATGCCATACTTCCCATAAATATGTCGACTTTAATTAAAATCATACAATTAGCTTCAATAAATCCCATTCATACCTATCTGGCAAAAATAATGAATAAGCAAACATGCAAAAGTCATTAATCATAGTTATTAATTTCCACAAATTGACTGAAATTAAAGCTAATTTAACATATGAAATTCTAAATAAATATACAAATCCCATGTGCTTGAAAGCCTGTGAAAAATCTCTACCTTTAGACTTTCTGATAGGGGTTTGTCCCCGACCGCCTCCAGTATGGAAATTTCGGACTCTTGTGTGCCAGTCCGGCTGACGATGGCACCAGCTCGGACCCCAGTTTTCCCTGAGCGCATGGCAATCACGTGGTCTGAGACCATGTGGTCATGGTCCTCATTGGGGGTATCGAGCAGGATGAAGACCAGGTCAAACCTTGACAGAAGGGCACTCCCCATCCTGAGAGCAAGAAAAAATGAGGAAATACAGTGTTACCATCTAAAAATCAGAATAGGACATGCCACATCAGACATGATTCTGACAATTCAACATTTATAATACTAACAAAAATATTTTGATATTTTGACATTGGTTTAACACATCTGAGTGAGTGTGTTTCCATTCCACAAGAACATCAGTGTGCATCAAGGGGCTTTTCCTCCAAAGCAGTATAATTTGTAAATGTGCAGGAAGAGATTCCCATACCAACATTACTGCAACAATAAAACACGCCTTGAAAGCATGTGCTCTCACTGCGCACTGCTGCAGCCAATCGCAGAGTGGCACCGAGCGCTCAGAAGGGGCGGGGCATACTTTAGGTTCTCGGAGACGGTCTTTCCCTTGTTGTAGTGCCCCCCCACCGGGTTGGCCGCCGCGACGATAGAGGTGCGAGCCGGGAGGGAGCACACGATGCCGGCCTTGGCCAGGCTGATACTCTGCTGCTCCATGGCCTCAAGCAAGGCTTGGTGTTGACTGCCCATCTTGTCAAACTCGTCTATGCAGCAGATTCCTGCGTGAGACATGGGCCAACAGTTACAGACTGGGAAGCAGGTGTTAACGCATGGAGTAAACTGCCGATTAAGGGGGATATTTTACTGATTTTCAGGCAAAAAAAGTGGGAATATAATAAAATACAGATCAGCTACTTCACAGTATGCAACTGAATATGCTGGTTACTACCAATAAAAGCCACAGAACAGTAATGCTTTATTCATCCCTGGGGGAAAATTGCCATTTTGCCAATGCTATCTTGTTTTCCATGAAACACACAGACACGTTTATAGGTGAGAGCAGCAGTCAGCTGGCCACGGGATTCAAACCAACAACCTTCCGAGTCCTAACCTGCTATGTATGTCAACACAGTCAAACAACTGCACAATCTATTGCCCTAAGTTAGTTATGTACATTCTTAATACCATATCTGCAACTAGGGCTATATGCATGACAAGAGTAAAATGGCATTAAAACAGATTAAAGAACAAACAGGGAAAAACTTTATAACTACAAAATGTCACAGTTAAAACGGTATAAATATCTAATCTAAAATCACTTTACTAAAACCCTTTTAAAAGTATCAGTAAACTGGGTCTAAGAGAGTTAAAGAAGGCCAATCAAATAAAAAGCGCTTAGCAGTTAAAGGTGTGCTACATGTAAAACACAGATGGATCTTCACCTGTAAGTAGGAATGTAACGATACACCCAACTCAAGATTCGATACTTGATTCATGATTCTGAGTTCACGATACGATTTTACTCATGATTATTTAGCAGAATGAGCTGCAGACAAATTTATTCAAAAATATTCAAACTCACGTTGTGAAATCAAATTTAAAATTACACCAGTTTTTCCTGTTAAAGTACCGTGAAGTACTCCTAAAGTTGCGTTTCCATCAGCCAGTTTACATCGTCATACATTTTTTAACCGATTCGCGATTCATCGTTACATGCCTACCTGTAATTAGTTATAGATACTTATAGTAGAAGATTGGCCTAATGAAACAGAACAGCTTAGATTAACAACCAATAAAAGCCAATCGACAAAAAGATGGTCATGAACTGAACAATGTTATGGGTTGTTTGGTTAGTAGTTATGCTATAAATACCTTGGTCACTCAGAACTAAAGCCCCAGCTTCCAAAGCGTAATCTCCAGAAGCAGAATCCCGGGACAGAGTCACTGTCAGTCCAGACGTGGTTGTGGTGTTTCCACAAACATAGACGCCACGCGGCGCGACGTTACACACTGCCTGAAAGAATTAACATATATAAATCAAGCCCACTCATCTTTCAGAAGCCTATCCAGTACAGGGTAACGGACAATGACTTCAGTCTTTAACAGTAATTCTTACAAAAAAAAGAAACACCTTACATGCGTAGGAAAATATGTATATACCCAACACCTATTTATAAAGACAAATTAACTATTAACTCTTCAGTTTGATCTAAATATTAGGACCTTGAGACACTTTGTGTATGTAACGTAATACACAGTAGCATTTGACTTTACACAGAGACGCCATTTCACAGCAACACACCTGTAACATCTGGCTCTTTCCCAAACCCGGGTCCCCCACCACAAGAATGTGAGGGTCTCCCCTAATGGGGATTCGGTTTTTGTCATCCATGTACTTCTGACAGCCCCCGAAAAGAGCCAGTACCAGACCTGCCTTCACCAGCTGTGCACAAAGACACAGCCAGTTTGTAATGCAGTAAAAATCTCACACAGTTTGGGTTTAAACTTAGAAGGAGTGCATGGCATCTTTGGAGGGGGGAGGATAAAACAAGTAACTCTACTTACCAGATGTCCATAAATGGCCGGACATAGTGAACTGCAACACAAACATAAAAGAGCAGAAAAGAATTTGCAATGGAATAAGATGAGGCAGCTCTGATGAGTTTATATTACAGTATTTAACACGCAATTCATATTTACATAAATATCTCTTACACTTAAAAAAAATAGAAACTATCATTTATCAAGGATTCTTACTGCACGATCAGCTTCAGGAGGTCTCCCTGTGCTTGGATCTCCTGGATAGCATACAGGTCCTTGAGGGAAAACTCCACCAAGGCCCCCCGGCTCTCCGGTTCCGCCTCCTCCTTCGACTTTTGCCCCTTAGAGTTGCTGATAGAGTTCGCCTTGAGGAACAGCAGGAACATACAGCGATCCTTCTTGTTCCTTCCATAGCCTAGAGGCTCAGCCATTGAGAAAAAAAACAGCTTTTTAATAGGTAAACTTCCACAAGTGTGTCTGAAAAAGATGGACACTTCCCCCTGGTGGTCTGCAAGAGTAGGACCGCTGTATATAGGCCACATATCCACTAACTCAAGGATAAAGAATTGTAGTGTAATTAGCTCAAGCCATGTAATTGTCAGGAAATTGGACAGCACCTAATATCCTTAATTCTCGAAATTTGTACTGAATCATGCATATAAACGCCTATTCATTAAAACCTTGTACCAATATTTCTTATTAACATCACAATTTCTAAGCAGCATATGGTATGGTAATCAAACTCACCTTCCTCACTGGATACTTTAACCACCCCTGTGATGGTGACCGCGTCTCCTGGGACACAGCTGTCTACGAGGTCCTGGGTGAGTTCACACTCGACGGTCCGAGGGATCCGTCCTGCCTCTCTCTGATCATCGGATATCAACTCCTGAACTCTGAACAGATAACTACTTTGGTCAAACCTTACAAACCTTTCACCGTATTTAGAAACACTAAAATGTCTGCACTAAATCCATTTACACTAAAACTGCAATAATGCCTGCTGGGCAGTTTATAAGGCAGTACAGACTACAGGATCTGCAGTGCTTTATTACGATGCACAGAAAAACTAAAAACCTACTTTATAGTCTGATAATCCACAGTTAGTGTTTGAGGTGAACTTCTGTTGGCTGTAAATGAGCGGCTTCTGCATCCCGGCTGTAAACACTAGAGTAAAAACAGAAAACTATACAGAAAATCCCTTTCATAGATCAAGTTTGCTCAGATATTAGAATTTGATAATTAAGACAGTGACAACCTACAGCAAAAATAAATGATAAAGTTGGTGAAAAGCAAAGAAACATAATATTTAAGTTAGAAGCTGAATGTGAAGAGACAAAAAACGTCTTCAGAATGGGTGGGGTACCTTAGTGGGGGTAGCGAACTTGCCGTCTGGCAAATGAAAACTCTGTGTGCCGCCACAGTTATTGCAGACGAAGGCCATCTTGACGCAGAGCGGTTTGATGTTGCTAACCCTCACGACCGTGCCTCTCAGCGCTACGTACTTCCCGTACAGGTTTGCCTTCAGCATCTTCAGGGGAGTGAGCGGCTCGAAGTTATAAACTCTGCAAACACATGCAATTTCTCAAAGCTGTATGGAGCAGGAACTAGAACCGCCTCTGGCAAACCTACATTTTTCGCCGCCAAAATCAGTCGACATCATCCTCCCTCCCACCATTAATTAAAAAGCCAACTTATTTTTTAGCCTTCTGTATAAATAAATAGCATATATAAATAAATTTATCATACGGATGCATTTTTGCTTCTATTACTAGGTAGATGCTTTTATCCGAAACAACGTACAATTCAGAAGGCAGATTCTGCCCGCCTCTGAAACTACCGGGAGTTATGGGTTTTGCTCAAGGCTGAAATCACTCTTCCAGCCACAGGAGTTTAACCCAGCGACCTTCCAATCACGAGCCAGAGACCTAAACTGCAGAACCGCACACCAGCCCATGCATATGAATGCATGCGAGCACTAACAATAACGCTTCATTAAAGGGACGGGCCTGCTGCACTACCTGGCACTAATGTAGGGAATGTTCACAACAGCAGCTGTGCCACTAGGTAACCCTTCCGGTCCCTGCAGTTCTACCGCATGTCGCTCCAGATCCATCGTCAACACCTAAATAACCCCAAAACAGAGGATGGAACACGAATAACATCAAAATGACTGAACATACATACATACAGCATCTGCAGCATGACAATTCAAATCAAATGTACTTTATTGTGTTTGTTTGATATATATTTATTTTTTCCCCTTCTATAAAAAAAATGTCTGCAAGGCACTCTGTAAACTCTGTGGTTACAACTGCAATATAAATAAATTTTAATTGACTGAACAATTAAAGCATTACCCTAACAAAACAAAGTTTGCGGATTAGAATCCCAGCGAACGCACACAAATTGTAAGCCTTCCCACTGTTGTTCCGGATAAAATTATCAGATAAAGGAGTAAAATGTACACAAGTCCTTCACTGTTACCAGATTCCCCAATCAAATTAAACATTTGCAGCTGTAAAAATAAAAATAAAAAAAACTATGGATCCCATATTAGGGTAAATATTGTCATATTTTTTTTAAAAGAGAATGCATTCATAGGCTAACTCAGAAGAAGCCATACCTGATGGACAGCCAAACCTAGACAATCCAATAGCTTCTCCGGCATGTCTTTAAACTCAGTCACTAAAGTAGGCTGAGCTAAAGACAGCTGTTCATCCTGAATGAGGTCTTTATAGTCCACTAAAATGCTGCCTTTCCTTTCAATTTCATCCTGTTGAAACACCAAGCCATAGGGGTCATTACTACACTCGATATATAAAAGGGGGACATGTGAGTATTTGGTAATTCTATACCAGTTTAATCATGCTGAACGTTTAAACACAAAATTTAAAACCGTGAATTTGCATACTTTGTCATACAGTTCAACCCGTGACGAGAAGTAACGTTCAAATGCCTGGATTTTCTGCACGTACGGAGAACTTTCCACGAAACCTGTCAAAAGCGGAGAAAAGTGCAAAGACAATAGTGGAAAAAAAAAATCATTCACTGAAGAATGACAGTGAAAACTTGATGACCATCATTCACATCTTCTGTTGCTACAAAGTACAGTTCAAAGGGTGCAAGTATGATCATATCTCTAAGCATGTGAGCCAAAAAACGCTGATCATAACATCCAATCAAGACTTAATTAAAGGAAAACACAGAGCAGTGTCACATTAAGCTCCAACCTTCAGAAAAGTAGAGGCTCCATCCTTTGTAGTGACACTTTTCAATCAGGGTTGTTTGGGACATTTGTGGCTGCTGAGATCCAGCCCCTTATAAAGATGAAGAAATTTCTTTATGAAGCTCCTGCACCATGCAATGGCACCCATAATGCATTTCCAGGGCTGCTTCGTAAATGAATATTCTCATTTTACGTCATTTGTTTTTGACAGAAAGATGTAAAAAATACTGAAAATGCATGCAATGTTATTTCGACCACAAACTATTACATAGTAGACTTGGACAGGTATGAGGGTATCACGGTATACCCTGGTATTATAAACTCCAATGGTCTGTTAAGCTAAAACAGAGATGATGTATTTAGGTGATGTATTGTAAGGTACAGCATTCGTCACCAGAGGTCAGTCTACTGGTGACAGAGATGACGATTGGGTACCAATATCACATGATTAGTCAAAAAGAAACGTAGGGGTGATTTGTTTAATAATTGCAGTCATACTGTATAAATGTCATATACCCTAAACCGGGATGAAATGTATGATGGTATGTAAAAATAGGTACCAGCCAAACCTAGTAAGCAGCATGAATAACAAACAGGATTAACCTCTTTCAGTTTGGTTTGTTTTTGGGTTGCCATGTCCTCTTCTCCAAGGTCTTCGCTTCCAGCCACCTCCTCCGCCTCTCCATCCTCTCCCACCTCCTCCGCCTCCCCATCCTCTCCCACCTGCCTGTGATTTCCCTCCTGTACCCCAGCCCCTCTGGCTTTCACTCATTCTCCTTTATCTCCTTTATCTCCTGTTAAGGTGAAATTTGAGCACAGGAAGAATGTGAAATACAGCACCAGTAAAAAGTCTGGACACACCAACTGAAAATCATTTGTTTTTCAACCAGATAATGACCTTAAAGATCTTAAGGATATAAAATACTGTATAATCTTGTGAACAAAGAAAGAGATGGAGTGCTATGACAGACAATCTGCCCCTCACAATCCCCTATAGAGTCCTATGCAGCTGGTTTTGAATAAGTTAGGTGAAGACTAAGGGTAAGGTAGTCAACTTGTGCCCAGAACTTGTGGAAACGTCCTCCGGGAGTGTTGGAGAAGCATTCCAGGTGGCTACATCTGGAAGCTGGTTGAAAGAACAGAAAGAGATTACAATGATGCCGTCAAAGGCAAAGGAGGGTATTTTGAAGAGTCTAAATTTGAGAAAATTTTGAGATGTTGAAAAATTCTCTTGGTTGTTGCAATATCTGATATGTATTACTTCATAACCTTGAAGCTTTTTACTATAAGGTGAATCACACAGCTAAAATAGACAGATGCTCTGATAGCAGTTGTGGCCAGACTTTTCACTGGTACTGCACACAACAGAATGTCACTGTCATTGTCTCAGAAAGAGATATTCATACATTTAATAACTCAGCAGGTGCTTCTATCCAACACAACACACTGCTGAGAAAGCACGTCTCACCAGTCCCTGGAGCTGTGGGTTATGGGCCTTGCTCACAGACACAATATTCTGACCCAACGAACCGCACACTGCGATTACAATGTTACTGACACGGATGGGTGTATTACTGGGTTAAAGTACTGGTTAAAATAATGTGTAGACTTGTTTGTGATTAGGAAAAACATAATTTGGAGACATAAGGGCAGCTAAGCCAGTTTCCATGATGTATTATTTCCCACAATGTGCCCAGACAGACAGATAAATATATAGTAAGTGCTAAACATAGCTAGCTACATTATGCAATTTCACAACTAAAACTGACATTTACTAAGGCATGTTAAGACCATTTATAATTATCTGTAAAAGGTTTATCAAGCTGACA
>JAODUD010000026.1:17974032-17984737 GCA_026784285.1 Stomatorhinus walkeri
AAAAATCTAAATTGTAAGATGTCTTATTTCCTCCAAAGACAAATAACCTACAATTGAAGGACACTTTTTCCTTGGGTCTCAGGAGGATATCTATGCTTGGTTGGCTGACAGAATATTTGGATGCTTAAAATAACAAAACAGAACAAACAAAAATTTTAAATATACAAAAATCCTATTATACAGGAAAAATCTACAAACAAGCCTCTGGACTTTGTGGGACAGTAAGGAAGTAACATATATCTTAATTGTTTTTTTTTTATTGTAGAAGAGTAAAGAATGTCATTGGCATTGTTATCTGTCAGCTTTATTTGCTCCTGGTGTATTAATTGAGTTGGTTAAAGGGCGATGAAGATGCATTGTCTATTAAGCTATTGCAATTACACAACATTGATAGTCAAACAGCTTTTAGTTTAATTAATCTAATTATTTATTCATGAGGGGATAGCATGTAATTTATTTCTGTACGTATTTGTGGGATTGATTTCAGGGTAAATGCAGATGTGAGATTCAAGAAGGATTTATGAATTTTCTTTATAGAACTGCTAGCCATGACAAAGTGGAAGAGTACATTCTAATTGGGAAATAGATTAGTTCCTTAATCCTTATCTTAATAGTTTCAGAACTAAAGGAGAGGTTACTGCGCATTATTACTCGTTCATGCACCACAGGCATGTGCATTACTACGTTCACGCTCCTACAAGCATGACATTTTTGATGTTTCTAGGTCTTAGCATCCTAATCCTTAATATTCTTCGTGTGGCTCTTAGAAGAAAGTTTATGGGTTATGGTTTAATTGAAATTGAACCAGAGTTCTGTATCACGGCATGTTCTGTCTGCTCTCAGGCAATCGCACACTACGAACAAGCAGCTGACTACTACAAAGGAGAAGATTCCAAAAGGTGCCTGTTTACCATGCAGACACAACATTGTTATGTTGGCCGTCATTAGATTTAATGATCTGAAACCTAAATATAATTTGGTCGTACTTCAGTTTGCATCATTGTGATATACCTCGGGGAGATAAATTCTGTTGCTGTCGTTCGTTAATGTCCATCTTCTGCTATAATTGGATTTCGTAATTAACTGTACATTTTCCCCCTCCTTGTTAAAGCTCAGCTAACAAATGTCTGGTGAAAGTAGGCTTTTACAGCGCCCAGTTGGAGCAGTACCAGAAAGCTATAGAAATATACGAACAGGTCAGTGTTGTTTCTGCATTACCCAGCAGTTCCAGATTAGACTGAGGATTTCTGCATCGAGGCTAAGAACATCGTTTCCTTGTAGGTCGGAACTAATTGCATGGATGACCCACTGATGAAGCACAATGCAAAAGAACATTTCTTTAAGGCTGCCCTGTGCCATTTCATTGTGGATGAATTAAATGCAAAGGTTAGTAAAAGTTCAATCCAGTATTTAAATTCAGTTTATTTTTATGTAGTGCCTTTCATAACCTAGTTATCCCAAGGCACTTAACAAGAATGTGTGGCAATGTAGTAATGTGCTCTGTGACATCGTTTCGGTCAGCGACGGACAACGTATATGAGGGTGAGCCCAAAAGATTATAATGGAGCTGGACAATTCCTGTCACCTATTGACATCCTAGCCATAGTAACACTGCAGTGCTACGTATTTCACACATGTTAATGATGATGCTGTGGTAAGGAAACCTACTGCACTGACAGTCGCATTAAAGTACAGCACGTACAATTATGTACAGTACATACCTGATAATCATAACTATGTTACAAGTTTATGCATTTACTGTACTGTACTTTTAAAATCATTATTTAGGCTGTAGTATATAGCCTAGGTATGTAGTAGGCTATACCATCTGGGTTTGTGTAACTATACTCTATGATGTTTGCACAATGACGAAATCATCAAACGAAACATTTCTCAGAACGTATCTGTGTCATTAAGTTACGCATTAATACATATAATTAATTCATGGATACTGAATTGTTCATGATATAGAGATAAAAAAAGAAAAAAAACCTCATTAGCTGTTTAATCCAGGGTAGAAGTGCATTGAGTCTATTGCAATACCATATCCATAAGAAAGGCCGAAATGCATTACAATTGTAATCTACTTTATAAATGATATTGTCCGTGTGTTTTGGTATGCATGGATTAAGAAACACTGCCCAGGGAAATGCATTTAGTATTTCAGTACCAGTTGTCAATTTCATATGTGTGTGTTGACAGTTTTCCCCTTGATTCATAATAATTAGATTCATTATTTTGAGGTAGGAGAAATATCACCAGAGTAATTTTGATTTGTTTATTTGCGGCTAAAATCCCCACGGTCGCCTTGTTACTTTGAAATTAACACTTTGTGTCCTGCAGCTTGCCCTGGAGAAGTATGAGGGAATGTTCCCAGCATTTTCTGATTCAAGAGAATGCAAGCTTCTGAAGGTCTGTAAATTTTATTCAAAAAGTTGCTGTAGGATTTATTGCCACCCGTCATTAATTTTCATCCTCCCAGTGGTCCGAATGGGGAATGTACAGATATTGAAAGCATTTTATTTCAAAGTGGAACATCAATGAAGGGTTTGTAAAGATATGCACAGATCTGTAGCCTTTCTTTCAACTCTGTACTATTAGCTAAATAATTACATCGGTTAAATTATCAGGCAACAGTTTTTCAGTAACCTTTCTATAGTAAATCACCCACTTGGGAAATGTTTTTTGTTGTTATTTTAGTGTAATTATTATCTATAGAAAGAGGAATGAAGTGGTTTATCTCCTCCTAACATTATGGTAATGTTTCAAAAACACTTTGGAGTAAACTTTGGAACATTTAAGCATATACTTTAGTACATGAAACAGGAGAATTCCTTGGAAAACCACTTTGTCCAAATAAGAAACTAAAAAACCAGTAAGTACAGGGAAGCACTCTGGTGCCACTTTTTTTCTGTAGTAATATAATTAAAGTGACAATTCTGTCATTCTGCATAAGGAGGGTCATTTGGAACCATGGCTTCTGTTCCAGGAGAGGGAACAATCCTTGAATACTGAAACAGTCTGTTTAGTTTATGTACAGTAGTTTTTAGCTAGTCTTGTTAGAAACACCGATCAAGTCGAGAGAATGAGGGTATTGTCTTTTTGGGGGAAATGTAACAAATTATGTAATTCAAATTCAAAATGAGTAATAATAATTGGCTGTATCTGCTCTAATCACGGCTTCAAATATATTTTTCACAGAAACTTCTGGAAGCACATGAGGAACAGAACAGCGAGGCTTTCACTGAAGCCGTACGTTTGCACCCCTTCTGTAAACTCATAAAATATAAGAAAGTCTTCCCATCCAACTGTGGATGCAGAGAATAATATTAAGACATTAGTTTTGGATACTCCTCCCAATGCGATTGATTTATGTTCAAAAAAACATTGGGTCAATACTAGGGTCATAAATGAACATGTGCTTCATGTTGTGGTGACCATCTTCCAGTGTAGAAGTATATTATGCTAAAAGACACTTTCTGCTTGAGAGAGTACCTACTTCCCTGGGAAGTGGAGTCTCTCTAGTCAGCTCTATGGTGTGTCAGTGTGTGTCCTACTTTAGACTCGTCCTATCCCAGGTGTCTCCTACCCAGTGCTTGGTCAGATGTGCTCCAGGCTTCTGCTGATCCCATACTAGATAAATACTTATGAGGATGGATGAATATTTTGAGTGGTTGGCAATAATTGAGACTCCTAAATGTATTGCATTGTGTGGTGAGCATATCTGGCTTTGAGTCTGCTAAATGATATTGTTTCTTTTTTAGGTGAAGGAGTTTGACTCCATCTCCCGTATTGACCAGTGGCTGACTACTATGCTGCTGCGCATCAAGAAGACCATCCAGGAGGATGTTGGAGATATGAAGTGAAGGACATTGCCAATCATCTACCAGTGACGTTGCTTTATCTGTACATGTGTTTTCAGAACAATAGGTCATTAGGATTGTCTAAACCCATTTCTGAGCTGTTCAAATCCTTCATTAACAGTGTCATGCCAGACCAGGGGTACATCCAAAATTAGTCCATACTGAATATCATTAGAAACCTACTACTTGACCATTAATGTAGTACATACTGTATTTATGCATGAGAATAGTATGCATGCACTGGGACAAACTGCACCATCATGTATATTACATGGCCTAGACATTTACCAATGACGTAGCTTGACCCCCTCAAAAGTTAAAAACATTAAAAACTATCAATGAAAAAAATATATAATCAAAGTGACTTGTATAATTGGGTATTGCTTTCAACTTAGATTTGTACAAAGATGGCTTTTCCTTCACTATATTGTGAGAAATTTCTGAGCAAGCAAAGTTCTTTGTCTCTGGTCGCAGCTTCCGTGGCCTTGTGGGATAGCGTAACCTTTATCTATGGCATACTTTGAAATTTCGTGGAATGTAATATGTCACCCAGGTATTGTTCGCCTACTATCTCATCCATACTTAGGATTTGGACATACTGCTCACTTTGTGTACTATATTTCTAATTAGCAAACAAGTATGTGTTTTTGGATACACCCCAGAGTTTGGAGAAAACAGGTTCTCTTCAAACTGCCTACTCTTGAGTCAAAATGTCCTCTACCATGATTTTTCTTTTTTTTTTTTTTAAAAAAAGGGTGCACTAATCTACTAATCTCAAAATTACCCTGCATCTCTAATACATTTTGCTAAGAAGTTAAATCTATATGGAAGCCATTTCATTGGGGTTTCTAAAGTACATTGTTAAAAATAAAATGCGTGCAAGTTTCTCAAAAACAATAATGGATGTATTGCCCCTTAGTCGCCTGTTACAATTAACTACATTTTACATCTAACCGATGTATTGTATCCTGGAAGCAATGCAATCAACTTCATGTGAAGCAAGCCATTTGTCAACACAAGAGTACAGAATATGTCATTTTAATTACTATTGATATGAAGATCGATTTCTCTCTCTTTTGGGTTTCTCCGTACACGTCAGTTGAAAAATATAATCTCTTAAGGGCTTTTAGCTAGGTAGCTTTGGTTTATCTTGGTTACATTGTCTTTATTTTCATAGTAACCAAGCTTGTGAACATTCCAGGATGCCGATCAATAAAGAATTATTTGTTTTTATTATACATAGTATATAGAAAATTATTAATATAAGTACAGTTATGTTGCTTAAGTGGAAATGAACAGTATTTTGAAATGTGAAAAAGCTTATTTTTTTGTCGAGCTAAAGTTAAAATTTTATTTTGATATTAATAGGTATAACACATGCACTCTACAGTAATGTAATGCGTTTTTGCATATCACACAAATATGCATTTTAAAATTAGAATATAATGCAATATATAATACAAGAATTTGAATCTATACTCTTGTCATATTAAATCTGCACACTGGTTTGATGTAGTTTTTGTATTATTTCTATGATTTTATAGGGAAAATGTGCTCAGGTCTGTTTAATGGTAGTGTTGACCACTGTTGCCCTGTGGTGGTGCTGTCTACATATTATTTTTGTGCCGGTGACATTGTGTTGGCATGCAGTGTAAAATGCTCTGAATTTATATTTCGAACCTGACTTCCAATGTCTGCTCTTCTGTATCAGTCTCCATGTTTGTACCAAACTGTGCTGTTTTAAACTCATAGTAAGCCTCTGAAGTTTATTGTTATAAATACTGAAATTCCAGAATTGTGGAAAAAGAATTCTGCCAATAATCATTGATATCAAATGTGTTTCCTTAAGCAATGTAATCAAACGGGAGGTTTTTTCATTTGTATGTAAATTTACTCGCAGCCGGATTTCTTATGAACGTACTACAGCCTGCCTCTCTCATCCAGTTCCAGCCTGAAGGCCTTTTCTCATGACATAAATGCTGAGGATGCAGTTTCTCCTGGGGAGGGTGGATCTCATCACCAGGGATTCTCACCAGGGTGTAGGTTGCGTGGAGGTCAGGTCACGAGAACGGGGGCAGTTGCTGACACAGATGCGCTACTCTGGAAAAAGAACCTGGTTTCTGGTGCTTTCTAGAACTGTGCTGAATTTACAGCTAGGTGGAATTTATAGTATGTTTACAAGAATGTTGGGAGAAAAGTGTTTGTAGTATGGGAAAGACTTGAATCTAAGCTATTATTTGGCATTAGCGATTTGTGGGATTGGAACACAGTTGGTGTGGATTTATGGCGCAGTTGTTAAGATTTCTGTGATATGTATTGAACTTCTTGTGTTTATAACAAGGATGTTGGACATTAACATTTCCAGATTCTGACCCTAACATACCCACTCTTATTTAGTACTGTGTTGAAGGAATTTCACTTTGCTGTGGAAAAAGATCCCTATTAAACATCTTCCCAAATCATCCAGTGAACACGCTGTGGTAGTAGGGAAGACTGGGAGATGTAGAACCACTGAACATCATGACAAATGGAACCGACCACTCAGGGCTGTCAGCGGATATTGGTGTCACTACAGAAACATAGATGTCAAAAACATTCATATTGTTATCTCACCGTTCAACAGTTCATCTGAAATTCTGAAGGAACCTTCGTGTTTCGAGTAGGTGCTGGTGATGTATAGATCTGCCCTAGATTTAACGGTGTTAGACTGCACTTGTATGCCACAAATTATATCTGTAACTGTGATATTAATAGCTGTGATGCATTAAAATAAATGATAATTACGAAGATTTGATGTACCTGTGATTCAGAACACGCCAAAGCAACAATGCATGTCTTTGCAACAGCTTCCACAACCTGTTGTATGGCTACGACTGTATGTTGGACAGAGATCTTGGCTGAGGGCACAAGTGGGGTGGAATTGCAACATGTGTTTCACAAATATCGATTCCTTTTTGCATCCACGTTTACACTAACGTGCATTGTTTATACTGACGAGCATTGTTTACATTTGGAAATCGCTAAAGATATCTGCAATTGGTCACAAGTGTTCTACAGCATCTGGCTTTATGCACTGCGTAAAATGGATAATAACAGGACAACATAAAGCGAAAACATTATTGCAGCAAACGTATAATGATATAATAGCATAAGAGGTGGAAGGTGGATGTTATGCGTAAAATAGTGTTAAGCCAGAATCGAAAAACCAACATAAGGCAGATTGATGCTGGCTATTTTTACTGCTAAAGGGCTTGATAAGGACTAGCAATTAGTGTTTGCACATATGCATTACTCCCAATCAATAGCATGGACTGCAGATCCTTACACTGAGCAATCAGTTAGGAGGGAAGATGAACTGAGATATTAGCAGTCTAGAAAATATAATCATTGGCCATAATTTTCCATAATCAATTCTGGGGTTCTGGAGCCTGTCCTGGGAGGTTTATACCAGGTACAAACACCGCTGTGTAATTATCAGAAATAAATTAGTCACCCTAATCTGTCAATTTCACATGCCTGGTCAAACGTATTTACTGCTACAGCTGCAACTCTCAGATGGACGACGGTTTTTTTGGAATGGAACCTTCACCCATGAAAGTCACCCAAAAGATGAATAATAAAGCCCTGACTATATGAACAGCCAGGAGAAGGTTCCGTACGGCCTATTGTTTTGTAGACTAGCAGCAAGCTCAGAAAATGGGAGCGAGTCCGGCTTCTGACGGACACTGGCACTGAAGACCCGTTTCGCCTGCAAGGTGCTTCAAGAGGTCTACTGATTTCGCCCTCAGGTGGCCAGGCTGCCCTCCATGGCATAAACAAATGTACATAGCTGAGATGCCGTACAAAGGAACTCCCTGTTTTCAGGCAACTACTGGGGGGGTAGAGGAATGCAGGTTCCTTGGGTTCATTTGCAATGCAGATGCCCTGGCCTCTTGGCATTAGGCGTCAGGTGTTTGGTAACCTCCTCTCCCCCCCCCCCCCATCCTGCAGTTGAGCTTTTGGCTGAAGCAACTCAGGTGAAACACCTTGCGGTGGTGAGCGGAGTGCAAATACAGCAGCAGAATCCGAGCTGCCCCATTTGCGTCCGTGTGTCTGTGGAGTCACATGACGCACATCAGCACTTAAGTCATGATTGCCAAGATGCAAGTTTCCAAAACCTTTTATCTTACTGGGCATTTCTGTAGAAGCTGGAAAACAATGAGCTCCTCCATCGATTGCACTGCACAACATTGCTGAGTTAAAATAATACATCTGTTCTTCTTTTTTATTCAGAAACAACAGACTTTCAATCTTTCAATTGTATTCGCTGCACATTTTACTGGAAAGTAATCCAGCTGTTTCTGGTAATTATATGTTTCAACAAATCATTGATTATTTTGATTGATTGCACTGAATGTGTCTTTGATCACAAAGCTGAAATATTAGCCGCGTTTTTTTTTTTTTTATCTAGGACTGAAGCTGTTTCTGTTCCATTAAAAAAAAATTAATCGTACATCACCGATGCCAGCAGACGTAACAGGAGCTGTTGGTTTCCACATCATCTGCCGGTTTGGCAGGCGAGCGTCCGCCGGGCACAATAGCATGTTTATGAAGCGGAGCGTGATGGAAAGGGGAAGCGTGCACCGCGATCGCAGACCTTGTTCATTCACGTCCGCAGAGCGGAGCTGATTAAACACAGGGAACGGGCCTGTGCTGAACCCATCCATCCATCTTAAAACCTTTTATGCAGTACCGGGGGGAAGGGGGGGGGGGGGGGGTTGTAGGACCTAATTCCAGACAGCATGGGGGACAAGGCAGGGGAACTCCCTAGATGAGGTACCAGGTCATACGCAGAATGGATATTCAAGGTGGCAGTTCCCCTAAATGCATGATGCAATGCAAATTACCATGAAAGACTCATTGTCTCATATAGGGTATTGAGAGCCAGACCAATAGAATGGACAGACCATAACATTTATGTCCATCCATCCATCCATCCATCAACCATAACCGCTTATCTAGTAAACAAGATAACGTATAAATAAAATATATCGTATCAAATAATCACTTATACTGTATAAAGGTTCCTTACCATCCCTAATCACCACAGCATGGCTGGTTTTCCTGTATAATGAATACATTAACTTGATACTTATTTATTACTGGATCATACTAATGCATTTTTCATGCATTTGTGTCATTATTATCATATAGCTAAATTTTGAAAATCTGATGAACATCAACAGTTTCTACAGCCTGGTCTTTGGTGACTATTAAATATAATGTCCAAGTGTGTATATGCGTCCGTATATTATATATGTGCATGTATAATGAGTGCACTACAATGTATGTATTATTAATGTACTGTGACACAAACGTAAAACAGAAAGTGGGTTAAAGGATCCTACCGTGGGTTAACTGCTTTTCTTGGTCAGAGTCAGGGCAGCTTGGACGCCAGCCCATCGCAGGGTACAGGGCCGGGGTACAGCCCACACGGGTCGCCAGTCCATCGTAGGGCACATACACACATGCACTATGAGAAAATGAGTTAGCCTAAAACAGTGGTGGTTCCAGCTTGTATGGCACCCTAGGCGAACCCCCCGTGTCCTTCGCAAACAAGAATTACAAAAAAAACACCTTTAGTACAGATTGTCATTTTTATTAAGAAATTTGGAATGATCCAAAAAAATAAAGGACACATTTATGACTGATTTGACTAATTGCACTAGTATTGTCCAAAGTTAGCGCTGTGCTGTTTGCTATATTCTCCCGCTCCCCCTACCTTGGAGTTCCAGCTGGGTGACCTGAGCTGCCTGGCTCGCAAACTAGAATCAGGGCGCCCACTCCAACAAGGTAAACTGACCCACATGGTAGCGTGACATCATTGACGTGATGTGCAAATGAGCGACGGAAAACCAATTGTGCAAATGGTAAAATCTAATTTTTTTTTTGTGCGGGCGCCTTGTTGCCGCCGGCAAGATGCCATTATGGGTGAATGCCCATGTCACCCATACCTCAACCCACCAGTGTCTTTAAAAAGTCTCTGGACTGTGGGATGAAATCCAGAATACCAAGTGCAAACCTGTGTAACTTAGAGTGGAGAAGAGATTTGAACCACCTACCCCAAAGGTGTGAGAAAATAGTGCAACAGATGAAAGGATGATGGATGACCTTATTAAATATGCTTAAAGTTTTACTTTACAATAATTCAAGCTGCAAGTATCTTTATAATGTTAAAGAGCACCTGCATTAGACAAAAATAAATGCTTTAATTAACTGGGAAATGCATGATGGACAAACATGATATTTTGATTGGTAACTACAATATTAAATAAAGTAAAAAGCTATTTGAAAGCTTTCACAGTAGGAACTGACAAGAGAACTAATTTAAAGGGAATAATTAAAACCATTTATTGGCTTGCACAGTGACTGACTCCACCAAGGGATGGAAGTATATTAACTTACTAATGCATGCCTCGCTCTCCCTTTCTTTCAACAGAATGAACATACCAAACAGCCTCAGTGGAAACAGTACAGTACAGTAACAGTGCTAGTCTCTGCTTGGGTTGATTGTGTGAGTGTGTAGGGAGGGGGGAGGAGAAAAAAAAAGGGAAACAGGCAGCCTATTGTTTACAGCATATCACCATCTTAAACATAATTTAAAGAAATGAGCAGTGAAGGGCAGGGGGATTCATAATGAAACATCTTTATGAGATATAATTTGCATGATGTGTAGGCTAAGAACAGTAGAGTTGGAAAGAAAGAAATTGGGGGGGGGGATGAAAAGGTTGCAGTCTCTTGCTGCACTGGGGCGTACGCAGATCGCTCTGCACTACAGGACCGCCTTGTGCACACCCCCCCCC
>JAODUD010000026.1:17990775-18001366 GCA_026784285.1 Stomatorhinus walkeri
CGGCAGCAACTGCCGATCACAATGTTTTTTCAGTTGCAAACAATGTTGTAAACAATACAGGGAGGGTTTAAAAATGTTCAAATACACGTTAAATAATTAAATAAATATGGCATCCCTACTTCGCGGAAATTCAGTTATCACGGTCGGCCTTGGAACCTAACTCCCGCGATAAGTGAGGGATTACTGTACATTAAATACAATTTTTTTTTTGCTCATCTCCATATTTCTGCATTGGAAAATTCAACTGATAATTGACATACTGTCTGTCGTCAGTGGTGAAACTTGCCAGTGATTATTAGTAGAATAACGTCGCATTGTTTTTATTCTGTGGAAGACAAAAGATCAATCTACTGGCTAGTTTTCATAATGAATTATAAATATTTGTTTGTGGGTGGTATAAATAAAATGTGACTTGTCCTGTATTTTTGGGCCGCTCGATTGGCCCCTCCAGCAATAAAATGACTTGTTCATCCTCTATTTTTTTGCCTTGGTGATGTAGTTCATGAAATTATGTATAAAGTATAATAGCCTCCCATGCTTACTTACCATAATGGTTGCAGTTCCTGTTATGTGATGGGAAAGTGACACATGAAAATGGGCAGGAGCTGCAAAAAATTGCAGTCAAGGTAGCCCAAGATCTCGGAATCAGGGAATAGATTCCCGAACTTCAGTTGGAAAGCATCTAATATGAAATTGCCATGTGTTTGCAGGTGTGTGGTGCGTGATGAGTTTTTCTAGTCCCAGTTTGGTGAATTAGTGACTAAATTACTGTGTGTGTGTGTCAGTCAGTCACCATGGGCTGCAGGCCCATCCATGTTCTTCCCCAGCTTTGTATGCCATTGTTTCTCAACCTGGTCCTCAGGGACCCCCCAGGCAGTCAATGTTTTTGCTCCTTCCCAGCTCCCAACCTGTATCACATATTCGGTGATCAGATATTCTTGAGTGTTGGAAGGGAGCAAAAATGTGGACCTTCTGGGGGACCAGGTTGAAAAACACTGTTGTCTGCTGTGCTTCCCAGTTAGGAATCTGTCCCCCACCCTTTATCAGATAAACATTTGGAAGACCAATGGGCAGATGAGTCGAGCTCACAAGTCTGACACATGGGTAGTGACTGAATGATCAACAGACAATTGCTGCAATTGAATAACTGTAAAGGCACAGTTTGACATAAGGGTTCATTGTTTTGACCCCTTGCTGAAGGAGAACTGAAAAGCAGGCCTCTCTCAGAAAGAGTACAAACTCTGGTAGAGTTGTTTCCCAAGGTACAAACATTAATGTATGTAAATGTTCCTCACGGTCCGTTGCTGTATCTTGTATCCTCAAAGGTGCAAATTGGTACTTTTTTTTTCTGAGAGTGCAGGATTCAAGAAGAAAAATCTGGACTTTATTCTATCACAAATAACTTTTATGAATTTGTCATTCAATGTTAGTGTTTTCAAACGCAAATATGGTATTCCACTCATTCAAGTGTGATTTATTTTATTCATTTCTTTTTTCCAGGTGTTCGATATCGCTCGATATCGAGAATCTCTGGCTGCGTACTTCTGTCTCTCGGCGCACAAAAACCTCAACCAGATCGTGGAGATAATCCTGGGTGACACCCTAGCTTACGTGTTCTTCGAGAAGAGCCACGGTGACATGCACTCGTTCGTGCGGACTTGCAAGCGGCTGCGCGAGGACGAGGCGGCACGCCTCTTCTTTCAGATAGTGTCGGCGGTCGCTCACTGCCACGACAACGGCCTTGTGCTCAGAGACCTCAAGCTGAGAAAATTCGTCTTCACTAATGAAGACCGGTGAGCCTCCTTTTCCCATCTGTATTTGTTTCACCCTTAAGTACAGCAGTCGGTAACAGTCACCAAGCAATATGGTTATGATTAGGTTCAGTGTTATGAGCAACTTGTTTTGATATGTCTGAAGAATCTGTGATTGTTGGATTTTGTAATAAGCATAATTGGCAGGTAGCTGTACTTGACATGTACTTGATATTGGTTATTACTGGGTAGCTATTAATATAGCTGATGTCTGTGTTGTGCCTATAGCAGAGAGAGATCAAATCAGTCATTGGTTAAAGTAACCAAATTTAGCAAATTTAGTCTTAAAATACATTTCATTGGTTCTCTTCCAACTGCTAGTAAATTGAATTATACCAGGTTTTAAACTCCTGGAATTGCTTTGAAATTGTTGCCTGGCAACCAAGAGAGAGGCTGCACCATGATGAGCGGTAGATACTCTTTATGTTGAGGGATGCAGAACTGCTAACCCGCAGTGTTTGGGATTCTGTCGCAGTATGGCGTGGTGATCACTGTTTACACCCTCTTTGTGTTATGGCATTAAGTGTCTGATAGGATTGAGAATTAGAGTTTCTGTATCATATTCAGATATTTGCCTGTATGGTGAGGTGGGGGGGGGGGTGTTCTGTCATTAGGGGTTTGTGATGTTGCAGCTATGGGTGTGAGGTTAGCAACTATGACTTCTTACATGAAGCGTCAATTTCATCTAGGAGCCTCATTAAGTTGGAGAGCTTGGAGGATGCGTACATCCTGAAGGGAGACGACGACTTCCTGTCAGACAAGCACGGCTGCCCAGCCTACGTCAGCCCGGAGATCCTGAACATGAGTGGCAGGTACTCCGGCAAGGCGGCGGACGTGTGGAGCCTGGGGGTCATGCTCTACACCATCCTGGTGGGCCGCTACCCATTTCACGACATCGAGCCCAGTTCCCTGTTCAGCAAGATCCGCCGGGGGAAGTTTAGCATCCCCGACACGCTGACGCCGAAGGCCAAGTGCCTCATCCGCAGCATGCTGAGACGAGAGCCAGCCGAGAGACTCACATCCCAGGAGATCTTGGACCACCCATGGTTTTCCGGAGAATTCCGTGGGCCCGGATTGGGGTGTGGGACGGGAGAGAAGGATGTGTCAGATCAGGTCGTTCCTGACGTGAATATGGAGGAGGAGAAATTCTTCAATTGAAGGGGGTCGTTCCTCCAGAAGTCCCCAGGTCGGAAATCGGGAAGTTAAGTGAAGGACATCGTAATTCCATCCAGGTGGGAGCTGGGTTGATCCCAGCAAGGAGCAGGGGTCTTCTCGTGGATCGTCAAGGAGCTGCTCGTCACAAGAAGTACATATGCAATGTGGGTGGTGGGGGCGGGGAGGGGGGGGGTTATCCTGTGCTTTTGGATCTCAAGTAGGTTTTTAAACATCTGTTCAAAGAAAGTTAAAAATGGTCGTCTAGTAGATCCTAACTTTTTTTTTCATTTTTTCTTTCTTTTTTTTCCTCATCTTACAGAGCCAAGGATAATAAAAACAAGCTGCTCGTACGTCAAATTGCAGGGTCACTTTTTCCTTTTATATTTTTATATATTTATATTTTGAGCCTGAAGACGTACCTCATTAACCATTGAATTCTATTCAGGATCCATCCCCACCTCCAAGTTTTAAAGTGTGCTCTTGGGTAAATTTTACAATAGCAGGTACAATACAACTTTATTATTTTTGTAGCTTTCTGCCTTTCATTCATGGTATCTTCTAGTATATTGTGACAAATTCTCAAAATGGAGAATAGTAGTTGGCTGACATTTTTTTAGTATCTCTGGTTGACAAATTTTTAGTTTCTTAATGTAGGTTTTTTTTTTTTCCTCCTTAAGAACTGACATGCACTTCATATTATTGGTGTGATTAACTGTGCTTTTAATACTCATTGGCTGGTATTTAATTTAAGCTTGTTTTTCCCTGTGAACAAGGCAGTGGCTGTCTTGTTTAAATGTAAATTATTAATTAGACGTTTCTATATAACATGCATGCGTGACACGCATAAGCGGACAAGGTAACACTAAAGCTTAGATTAAACACTTTGAGTTTTCTGTTAGTGCCTCTGTATCTTGCACACCTTTCATACGAAGATGACACAATTGTGCAATTTTGGTACTTTGGTGTAATTATAGATGAGAAGCTGTGTCAGAATTGATCCGTAAATTCTTTCGCCGCTTGGAAAAATAATAGTCGCTGTTAGGAAGTGTCATCCATACCATGCATCTAAACGAAGACATTTAAAACGTGTTCTTAAAGGTGTCGTTGGAATGTCAGTGCATTATGTATCGAGTCCATGTATTAACCTGCGGGTTAGAGAATGGCATTTTATCGGTAAATGTTTTTGTGGGTTTTTTGTTTTTGTTTAGTTCCGTTTTAAACTTTTGGTATAATTTAGTTTTAAGCCATATAACTACACTCCATCCAGTACCTCAAAAGATATTCATGCAAGATCTGGAGTTATCCAGGGTAGGTACCTAAGGGTGTTTTACAGTATTTCAATGTTACTTGAATAGGTGTTTATTTTTATTTTATTTTTTTTAATTACTATTTTTGTTTAAGAATCTGTGGCATGTGCGTACCATTTCTTGGCATTTGTCTTGCAGATGCTATGTCATGCCTGGCGATAAAAGCTTTGTTAATGAAATTGATAGATTTGCTATTTAATAGATTGCATTCTCTTATTTTATCAAAGATATAGAGGAGTTATTTTGAAGCTATGGGACTGGTGCTGATGCTAAAGGAATAATATATTTGTGTATTGAAAGGGGAATGTTTTCAGAAATGTGCATGGTGGAATATCACTGCCTCTGTTTTGATTGTAATCTATATGGATGAATGATTTGTTCAAGAGATTCTTAGTAAATTGTGAAATGCATTTAAAAATCGTCTCCCCCATTTATGTATTTATATATGCCTTGACATTTGGTGCTGTGTAATTTTTAGATAATCCCTCATCTTAAATAGTTCACAGATGTTAAAGAAGTTGCGGTAAGGTGATATAAACGGCGAATAAAGTTGCTATATGATTTTAATACACTCTTCTCTTGTGCTTTTCATAGATTTGCTCATAATTTGCACAACTTGCCCTGTTTATAAATGTAGGAAGTCAAAAGTCACTTTTGGGGTGGGGTTTGTGGTTACTTGAGCAGTAAAATGCCAGACATACAGTGCAACATTGGTACATAATTAACTGCCAGGCCCTGAACACTATGAGATTCTTGATTGTTCCTGAAAATGGACGTGTTCTAGAGATGTCAGGTTTCATGAATCTCTGATCTATTGCTCAGACAAACGTAATTCGCTTTGGTCTTCCTACAAATGTTTTTCTTTAAAATAATCGGAATTACAATGGAATACACAATGTTTATATATTCAAGTGTCAGTCTGTTGTGTAACATTCTACTCAATTTGAATTCATAACGATGCATATAAAGTAGAAATGGCAAGAGAACTGAGTGAAAACAAATATATATATATATATATACTAGAAGGTGAGTGTTAGATGTTTCCAAAATCCATTGTTTACAAAACGGCAAATGTCTGTGCAGTTACACAACCATATTACACTTGAATTTAATTAAGGAAAAATCTCTCAGCAAGCTACATTAGTCTCTCGGGAAACAATGTTGCCTTGTTCCCTTGGATGTTAGCAAGGACAAACTATTTCAAATTTGCAATTATTCAGTTAGCTTGTATATGAAAATTTATGCTCCGCTTTTCTGTGCTGTTTGACTTTTCAGAACCCTTCTTTCACGTACTGTTTTATATTTGTTCTTCCTCTTACTCTGGAGGTTAGGAAGGCCTATTAATGAGGCCATACAGTGTTCTGTAAATGGGAGGTCTGTCCCATGTTTAATTGGCATTAATGTTTCTTTAACCCAAACAACGTATGGATACTTTGAATATCAACACCTGCCTATGGTATCACCCTGCAAGTGAAAGCAAAGTAGGACAATCATAAATATCCCTGTGTGAACAGCAGAGGGGGGTGTAACTCCTTGATTGTAGGTATGATGCTAAAGTTTGAGCCACTGTCTCTTTAAGAGTGACAATGGAGTCTGTGACAAATACAAAATCCTGTCCATCCATTTTTATAGTCCACTATAAATCTACATAGCATTTCCTAATCAGATCTATTGTCTTGTTTGATGTAGTTAGAATGGTATGATGTAATGGCAGCTTATGTACAGTCTTTGGTTTGGCTCTGATCTGGAGCAAGGCATGATGGGAAGGGCATGTCATGTGCCATACCCTCCCCAGAGGCAGGAAACCATAATAATGACATCATAAGACTGACACAAACATAAACAGCAACATAAAGTGTTGTCTATATTCACCATGGAAGGGTCTGTTATAGTCTGCAACTTTGTAGGAAGGTTACAAAATGTGAATAATTCTGGGAGATAAATGTAGCAGACATGCTTGACATAGCTCATTCCTGGGCACTGAGAGGATGACAGCTTATTGATAATGTTAATGTCACATTCATGAAATCCCGGGAGTGGCACATGTGCACATGTCCGCAGAGGAGGGGGTGATCGTAATAAGGCGGTGATGATTAGTGGAGGTGAGCCTCGGGCTTGCTGATGAGTGCATGGCTGCAGGAAAGCTGAAAACATGGCATCCCATAATATCACACAACTGCCAGAACTGCTGAAACCTGTGTCTGTATAACAGGATCAAGAGGAACTGAAACTGTCAACCAAACGGTCATGGGACCATAAGAAATTTACAAACGAGAGGAGGCCATTCGGCCCATCGAGCTCGTTTGGGGAGAACTTAACTAATAGCTCAGAGTTGTTAAAATCTTACCTACCTCTGATTTAAAGGAACCCAGGGTTTTAGCTTCTGCTACACTAGCAGGAAGACCATTCCATACTCTAACTACACGCTGTGTAAAGAAGTGCTTCCTCAAATTTGTTTAAAAATGTTCTCCTGCTAATTTCCAATTATGGCCATGAGTTCTAATATTTAAACTGTCGACAAAGAATCCACCATCCAGAAATCACCTTCTCTCCCACCCCAGGATAACAGAAATAATTTCTTTTAGCAATGCTAACCATAATTAAAGGCAGCCATCTCTGGCCAGCAGATCTCTGCAATGCATGCTGGGACATTTTCATCTACATGAACACATGCATGGATGCCACAGGTCCAATGTATTCCTCCCGCCCGCCCCCCTTCCCCCGGGTGCTCAGGCCTTTTCTTTGTTTAACTGCACTCTACTTCTGGAAATTGATAATACATGCTATTTGCACTTGAAATGCCTTGGAAATGTCTCGTTAGATGTATGTCTCAGGGGCCTTCTCACATATACATATAGAAAAATTAATTATAAACCTTAGTCATCACTTCCTCTGGGGCATATCGGACACTGTGTAACCGAATAAATGTTTATATTAAGTAATATTTAAATTTAGGTTGGTGGAACCTACTCAACAGTAAATACCAGCAGAAAAGAATTAATTTAGTAATAAATAAATTATGCTTCAGGGCTCTGTGGTAGCATTCTGTTACCTCTAGGGATCTGGGTGTGATTCATAAGCTTAGCATTGGAGTGTGATTGCAAGGTCCCCATTAAAGGCATGACGTAATGTGGACTGGCTGCTGTTTGTCCTATGACAGACTCGTACCCAAATCACTATCCCCTTCCATGTGCCTTGTGCTTCCTGTGAGGTGCCAGGATTATCTTGTATTTACTCTCAGAAAAAAAGGTACCAATTTGTACCTTTTGTTGACACTGTGGTTGTACTCTCAAGGGTCTGCTAATTGTGTTCTAGCTGTAGGGAAATGTACCTTTTAGTCTAATTTAAGGTACATAAATGGGCTCTGAGGGACATCTCCAAGGTACAAACACCGTTAATGTACCCCCAATAGTACAAAAATGTTCCTCAGAGTCCATTTCTGAATCTTAAAAGGTACATTTACATACCAAGGGTACAATTGGCAGACCCTTGAGAGAGAGTACAGCCCCAGTGACAAACAAAGGTATAAACCAGTGAAACAGTGGTATCGGTAGTCACTCTTCAAAATACCATCCACAATATGTTCTTTGGACATCTTTGTCACATTAAGTACAATATAAAATACAAATTGTCATCAACGAGGAGAAGTCTGTTGTTTCCTTAAATACAATAATCAGACACTGAAATATTCATCTTTGAAAATAATAAAATCATATACATGATTCCTTAAAGAAAACTGTATGAAAAATGTTCGTATCACAATGTGTTATTTATTTAAATAAATATATCTGTTTATATATATTCTAGCGGCTCGTCCAGAACTTGGTTACAGGGGGCCTGGAGCCTATCCCAGTCTATCCCAGCCTATTCCAGCCTATTCCAGCCTATCCCAGCCTATCCCAGTCTATCCCAGCCTATCCCAGCCTATTCCAACCTATCCCAGCGTATTCCAGCCTATCCCAGTGTATTCCAGCCTATCCCAGCCTATCCCAGCGTATTCCAGCATATTCCAGACTATCCCAGCCTATTCCAGCCTATCCCAGCCTATCCCAGCCTATCCCAGCCTATTCTGCCTATCCCAGCCTATCCCAGCCTATTCCAGCGTATTCCAGGCAGCATACAGCAAATGACATCCTCTGATTATTAGGTGCCATCAAGTTGCCTACAAGTTACCTACAGTATGCACTCTAACGGAGGAAAATAAGCTGTTATTCTGCTGGCATTTCTACAATAAAATCATTAATACAGAGAAAGATCCCTCGAGCCAAATCCTAATCAATCAGTTTAATTATTCTCAGGAGGGCCCAAAATATCCACATAATACTTGATATTATATTTTTTTTAATTGAAGAAAAATCAAAGAAAGCCAGTGATCCTATTAAATAGACATAATCCATTTAAAGGTTTTCATTTTCTTTCAAATAAAGCTTATGCCATTATTTATTATTCTCATAAATAAAACGGTATTCTATTCATGTCGTTAACGCATGAGTTTTACCCCTGAATCCCTCGCATTAATTTCGTTTTATATTGTAATATAAATATTTTTGCGTAAAATAACTTATTACCAGCAGATGGCGCTCATTATTTAGGAATAGCCCGAAGGATTCGTGGGGCCGGGGAAACTTGATAGTAATGCGCGGTGTTTTTTTGGCCTGCTCCGAACGTCGCCACGCGCCGAGCTATTCCCATGATGCTCACGGTGCTCTTAGAAGGATCGCATTATGCTACTGGACGGATTTGCATCTGGACCGCTGTCGTGCAGTGCTCCAGTGAAGCAGGTGACTGAATCCTCAAAAGGATTAAATTCATCACGGGGAGTATTTTATTCATTCAGTAGGATAATAAGATTATTAAGCCGTGCGCTTGGGTCAAACTGAGACAGCTGGAATTGAAACTGTACAATTTTTATTAAGAAAAAGTATAGGATATTTTCTGGATTATTATTATTGGTGTTGTTGTTGTTGTTATTATTAAGACGAAGCAGAAATAGAAGAAGGACACAAAGGACAGTGAGACAGTAATAAACAAAAAACAAAAAAGAACAAACAGTATTATCTTCAGATAACATTTAATAACTTGCAGTGCCAATATTCTCTTAAACATGTAAAATACCAAAAATTCAGCAAACATAAATGAGACTTCATTTACCAATGAAATAGTAGGAGTAGGAGTACAATAGGAGTATTGCTCCGCATGGAATGAAGCCCTTAGACATTGTTCCCTTTAATTCTTTTTAAAAACAGAAACACATAATGGGAGCCATCTCCATCTCTTTCATTCAAACATACAATCAGATGTTGCATAGCTTGAGGTAATTTAACAGCGGACCCCATTAAAATGCACTAAGAATTCTATCCACGGTCGGGAACTGTAGCTCTCTCTTTGAAAGTTCTTTGAAACACGTTTTCTGCCAACTGTCAGGTCAAGGTGGATGTTGAGTGAAGGGTACGACGACTGTAACATCTCCTGTTTATGGAAAGTGAGCCATAATGGAGAAGGCGTACCACGTCTGGGTGGTATTTTGGTTCCTCCAAGCTGGGTGCCTTTATTGTACTCTGTCAGGAAGTCTCCCTCCCTGCGCTTCAGGAAATGAGACGTCAGGTCTTATGCTATGTAGCAGACCTGGTCTTATTACTCATTTATAGGCAACTGTGAAGGATGAAACTTTTACGGCTAATAAAAGAGGGCAGCCACCTCTCTGCTGTAAAACCCTGGCAGGGAATGGAGTAGCACTGGAATAAAATGGTGAAAGTTAGTGCGGCTTGGTGGACAGGTATACGGTTCAGCTGCTAGACTGCGAACAGAATCCAGCTGCTGATTTAACAGCTGTCGTGTGAGCAAAACAAGCACAGCATTGTAGGAGACAAAAAAAAATGGCTTCCAGTTACTCGCAATAGAATAATTAAAGACTACACATATAAAAGATACATTATATCGCAACTGAGCATGGGAATTATTTATGTGATTGATCTTATATCTGGCTTTCATAAGTCACAAAGATTCGCTTTTCTGTAATGTGGGAAATTATCAAGTTGGAGTACAAAGTTGTTGGTGTTTTACCTCACTGTCCATTAATCCATCTCCCGTAATGACTTTTCCAGTACAAGGTTAAGCTGAGCCTGGAGCCTTTTCCAGAAGACGCCAGGAATGCAGCAGGTGAGCAGCCAGGATGGGATGTCAGTCCAGCGGCATCATTAGGGCTGTATTAGGGGGGCTTTGGCACCCCTATGAAATAAATGTGCACTAATTAGTTTAAATAGCATGTTTGCATTTGTTTTCATTAAAACTAGCCCAGTACAGGCGTAGGGGGGGGGC
>JAODUD010000026.1:18016112-18036917 GCA_026784285.1 Stomatorhinus walkeri
CTTATTTTGAGATGCGGGAACCGCCACATCTCAAAATTGCTTGGATTGCGTATCGTGGCCATCAGGTACTGTGTCGCCATCTTAGCCACAAAATGCCTGAACCTCCTGACCCAGTCTGTGTGCTTAGTGGCAGACGTATGATTCACTATTTGAAGGAGCTGGATGTTCTGTATTAAGAAGCAGGTGTACCTAATAAACTGTCCATTGAATGTATATTGTGGTTATATATTGGCTGAAAGGAGATGGCTTTCCAGCCAAATAATTAAATGTCTGTTTTTTTTTTCTTTTTTTATATAAAGGTACTTAACTGGATCTGTTAATGTGACACATGCAGCCGCATACATTTTTCTTATCTTGTAGTTTTGTAAAATGATGACTTGTTTTATGATTCTGCTAAATAATGTAATTGTAATTTATTGTGATGCATCAAAAAAGAAAATTAACTGCGTTAGCAGCATCATCATGGGTAATAATCATGTAAGGAATTTTAAATGACAGATTTTAATATTTAGAGCATTACTTGTGTATGAATCTATATGTTAAAATTGGTAATAACGTGCTTTGGAAATGCGTGACCACTAACCACTATTATGCCCTAGCAGAATGGTATGGGAGCTAATGTGGTACAATCCTGGGTATTTGTGTGAATTTTTCTGGATGTTAATATTGGCTGCTTGTAGTTTAGCGTCAAATTCCAAAGAAATAAGAATAGGAGGCTGAATGACAAAGTTCTGTTACTTGGTAGTAATGGCTGTTCTAGGCTAGAAGTTATGGGTTTGTTTTTTTAATTGAAATGGCAGTGTTTCTTAGGTGGATGAATGGCGTAATGATGCACAATTTCAGAATGGATTGCTGTTGGGAGTGCTGTAAAATTGCCATTACGGCGTTGCCACCTGGAACATCTTCTACCCAGCTGCTCAGATCTCCTGTACTTGTACTAGAAATTATTGTTTGCTGTTGACCCGTAGTGTAGTATGTGAAACAAACGTTTGAGGAAAAACCTATTAGCTTAATTTATAATACTTTTACACGTGTATCACAATGCACTTTTGGCTTACGAGCTTGCTAATATGCTGAATTTGCGGCTGAGCTGCTGAATTATTTTCGTTTTTACACGGTGGTCTTAAAAATTCATTATCAGCAGCTTCCCAGGAGCTTTTGTCTGTGCAGGATGCAGGTGATTAGGAAATTTATCAGGAAAAAAATGAGCGAATTATTACATCAGAAAGCAAATTGTGCTAGTCATTTTCTTTGTGGCAGTGTTCACCTGAATTTTCTAAAATTTAAAAAGGGGGAAAGAAACGTTTAAACCTATTTGAAAGTGAAACTGTAAGAATCTGAGGTTAATGGGAAAGATCCATGTCTCATCACCTGTATAATTAAAACTGGTGTCTTTTCAGAGTTCTGTTCCTGGGTATAATTTTGTGAATCTTGATCTTTTTTTCTCTCCATGGTACCTGAGGGGTGACGTGTAGATGCTCGTACTTAAATATAATGCACATTGGATTCAGCCTTATATTCTTGGGCAATTATCTTGGCAGGAATTTCCTTCAAAGAACCAGTTTTGCGTATTTGGGTGTTAATCTGTACAAAGAGCTTGGACAAAGATCTTATCTGCATTTTTCACTTGATGGTTGTTAAGTGTCTGCACAACACTTGGTAAAGAGAAGCCACATTAAAGGAACCACACTGATGTATTGATAAAAAGAAAAATGACAGCCTTTTCCTGCAGAGGTGCAAAAAAATAATTACTTGCGGCATGGGCCGTTTATTATCTACAATTCGTCTATGACTTTGCTCTTCTGAAGGGTGTTTTTGTTTGTTTTTCCTCAAATCTAATTTTTGCCTCCTAGCAATACCCCCCCCCCCCCCACCCCCAAACATCCAAGCTCCATTTAGCCTGTCACCCGGGAGATACTACATTTTGCATATGACAGTCTAACCCCCCCCTTCCCCACCCAAAATGACATTTGCATGTAAAGATCACACATTTAAAATAATGAAACTGGTGTTCTTGCTTTGTGTGCAGTATTTATGCCTCAGTTTAGAGTATCATTTAAATACTTGCTATGAATTGATGACATCCTGGTAGGAATCCTGCCAGCTTTACTGCTATCAGCGCTATGGTCCCTGGTGGCTGACTGTCCTATAAATATTGCCATGTATTTCTTCGTAAATAAGCCTTCATATGCAAAAAACGGCCATTTGTTTGGCGTATTAATGATCTTCAATGCGAACCCGTAAAACTTTTCTGACGTCACTGGTGGGCAAAGCCCAGGGATGCTTATAACTACAGTGTAACTTCTGTAAGTTTTTTTTTTTTATTTTTTTAATGGCTTTTAAGGAAAGAACACATGGCTAACTGGACAGCAGCTTTCTCTTTCAAAACAAAAATCCTTCCTGCACATACTGTAAATGACAACTTTAATTTCACTATTCATTTATCTCGTTCTGGCTTCTTAATCTCCTTACTTTTAATCTTCTTACTTTTATGTTTTCCAGATGACTGTTTTGAACCTCACAAACTTTAAATGAATATATTGATGATTCAACTGTTAAGCAAAGCGTTAATTGGTAAAAACAAGCTTGTATTTGGATTTTTTTTTGTCCTACATGTTGGTGTAAAACTGCTGCCAAACAGTGAGACATTTAGCTACTAAAAATACAATCGTATGCAGCATGCTGGCTTTCCATTGGATTAGTTGTTTAAAAATGGATTTACACGAATACTCTTATTGCAGATTTTAGAAACTTATTTACTGCTAAGGGGGCTAATTTATGTTAATTTTATTGTGGCACAAAAATAGATTCTGAAATATAGCTGCAAGCTGCAGTTTTGTGACTGAATATGTGCCTGTACCTTTAATAAAAGCTGCATCTAAAGAGGGTTTTTGAAATTTTGCTTGATTTAAGAGCTACAGCACATTAGATTTCAGGAATTCTACTTGTTGCTGGTACTTGAGCCCCATAAGAAGAGCAATTTGGAGAAATTAGCATGCTGATTTTGGTTCAGAGTGTCATCTCCAATACCTGGTTTATTGCTGTAGTTAAGCTATTTATAAAATCCAAATGATATTTAGTTAACTATATTCTTTTAGATCAGACTATTTTAATCCTAATTCCTCATGTCGTATTTCTTAAATTTTATGTCCGTCTCAGTGATAATGTTAAGTACTAGGTTTTATCTTGTGTTCTCTGGATGATTTAATGAAAGTTGTCCAGCTGGGGTTAATGTCCATTCTCTCCGAAATTGTACTGGGAGGTTTTAATTGTTCCGCACAACGTCCTAAGCTCCATATCCTTCACAAAAAAAACATGTATCTGTGCCATATTGTTGCAAGGTACCGGTGTCCTATGCATGACTTGTGTTCGGCAGATGTCCATGAAGAATTAGTTGTGGTGTGTTTTGTTGATCACAGCCCAGGTTTTGGAGAAGATGATTTACAATGACCTCTGGGTAACTGCCAGGGTCTGGTGGGTTTTGTAAGGCGACGTTTCCTCTATTAAACGTCGCTGTTTAAAGAGTTGCAGGACGAATTTATGGGGTTTAAACAGATGTGTATTTTGGCTGCTGCACAAGTATCTTTACCTGCCTAATGCATCCTTAACGCAAGTAAATTTTTGTAAGTATTAGTATATATTAATCATAAAATTTAATTTAAAAAATGACCTATAAAACCACACAAAGCTAATCGGGGTTCAGCTTCAAATAAATGTACTGTGTTTGTAAATTTGAGTGTATTTTATTTAGTGTGAAAATCTAATGAAACTAATAGTTTGTCCTAAAAATTCACCAGTTGCCCGTCTTGCTCCAACTTGATTCATTAATAGGAGGCTGTGAGTTTTACTCAGTACTTGTCCCTCATATTCAGAAATTCTCGAAGCAGGATGCTTTAAGTGAGGTTTCTCATTGGTTGCTTTTCCCCCTCCCCTAAATGGGGGCCCTGTGTGCCTCAGCAGGTTGGGACGCTGTGGCTGGGGGCAGAAAGCTGCCAGCTCCTGTGGTCGGCAGACTCATTTCACCGTTGGGCCCTTGAACAAAAAACCCCCGTTTTGCTCTGGGGACTTTCTGATCCTGCTTACTCAACTGTACATTACTTTGGATGAAAAGCATCTACTCCATAAATAAAATGTGTTTTTTCTGTGTATATACATTAAAAACATGCTGGTGGGGGTGTTTTTGGAGGAGGGAAGGGAACTGGGGAAAAAGATCCTTTGCTTGTACCTCGTTGTGAGTGATCGAATCGTAGAGTTTGTTTTGTGAACATCTCTGCTCTTGGTGGTTAACCAGCTGCTCGTCTAATCGAGCACAAAGCTGGTAATTTCAGTGGCATTTGCCTAGCTGTCATAACACGAGTGTGCCAGTACATTTCCCCATTCACCCACCTCAGATCCCCATTTCTGTTTGCTCTCCCCAAGCGTTCAAGCTTTTCCCTCAATCTCCTTCTCTGTGGACTTCGACCTCCGATGTTATTACAGGACGCTGTGTAGTTAATGCCGTATGTCTAAAGCACTTTGAAATGCAGCCTGTGGTAGCTTGGGCTCAGCGCTGTGACGTTCTCTTCCGATGGAGAGTTTGTCATAACGTATCTGAGTCATGATAAAGCGGCTCTGTGTATTATATCCACAATAGTCGTATTCTTGCTGACGCATGAAAGAGAAGGCTTCCATTATAATCACCGTGACCATTCACATTTGCCTGCGTTTATTTCAGTCAGAGTGTCCATTGTAGTCAAATAATAAGCTGTGATTGGCAGTTCTGCTTAAAACTCTGACTACCAGTATATCATTAGCATAGTGATCATTTTCAGTGTTGGACTCTGGACTCTACCCACTCCATACACTTGAAGGCCCAATCAATGAAATGCGGTACCACTGATCATGATTTAAAGTCTGTCATAACAGACTCTACAATTAATTTTATATGTGGTAACTCTCTTGTTTGCTTGAATTGCTGTGCAAAGCTGGATCTGTAAATGTCCCACACAATGTTATAAAAACCTGTTATTTTCACTGTGGGAACATATTTTTCTAGTTTCAAAGAATATCTGTGAATGCAAGCAAAACTAAAGATTCTACAGATCTTATTTTGTTTGGATACATATGGTTAAGGTTAGGTCTGGGTAGGGGTTAAAGTTGCTATTGTTGGGATTAGGATTATGCCTGAAAGGATAAATGGAGAGTCCTCACAGACTGCATGTATGTTTATAGGTGCAAATATACATATCATTGTATCTATTTGTCTAATTTTGTTGGGTCATCAAAAACTTAATGCTTTAAGCATAATTTGCTTTGTATACTATGCTGTGCTGTGCTATGCTACGCTAACCTACTCGGGGTGAAATTTCTAACATGGAGAGGAAATGTGGGGCTGCACCCGCGCATTAACTTTGGCTGTGACACATCCGAGCAGTAGGTGTGGCATGGCAGATGCACTGCTTTCAAAGCGTCCGTAATGCGACCTGGAATGTAAATGTTTCAGCTGTGTTGCATTGCATCTCGATGTCTGAGGGGTGTTCGGCACATGCAAAGTGAACCCCTTAAATGCGTCATACAGTACTGCTGTTAATGACCTAATGTGCAGAAACGTTTTGGTTTGAATTGGAGGTAGAACTGTTGACCGACTGAAGCCTATTTGTCCAAAATCTTTTACTGTGACTACATTTGTCATCACTCGACCCCGTGCTTATTAATACTGTTCAGAGCTTTCTTGTGGCTTTCAAAAATTGAAATATTTTGTAATTATATAGACAAAAATGAACTGGAAACTTTTTGACAGGTACAGTAGAATGAAACTGCTTTTTCTGGCATGCAATTTATCTATGTATTTTTATTCTTTTATTTGTAAGATTTTCATCAATTTTACTGCATCCAAAATCAGTGATGCGTTTTAATAATCATTAAAATCGGGGCCTTAAACTGTTCCTAGGCAGCTGCTTATTCTGTAGTGTTTCTCTATTAATTTCTTACCCGTGCATGCAGCTGATGGATTTCCACTGGGGTATAGGCAGCCCTGATCCCGGTCTCCAGCAGGTTTTACATCCTACCTGTGTGTAGTAGGGCTGTGCGATATGGTGTAAAATTCATATTGCGGTATAATTTGAACCATAGGCGGTGGACGGTATCTATTGCGGTATATGATTTGATCTGTAAATTTCAATGTTACCCTTTCAAAAACAGTTATGTCCATAGCGAAGGCATTGCAGCAGGAAGTTGTACAATAAACTGTTAAAACATTTCAAAGTAGTCATGAATGTAGAATATTGTGCAAATCTGCAATTATAGAAAAAAATATATGAAAATATTTCAAGTAACTTCACTGGTTTTATCTTATTAAAAACACAGGTTGGTTTTGTAAACTGTATAGGTAGGCAGAAAACAAGACACAGAACTTGAACTCCATCTATATTAGTATGACCATCTCTCCCATAAAGGTCCTGCCAGGCAGAGTACTGCACAGGTTCGGGTACCGGACGGGTGACCCGGAAATTTTGTTGAAACGGGTGAAAAATATTCTACTGTGTCGATGCGGGTTCGGGTCGGGTCGGGTCGGACGCAGGAGAGCTATATTGCGGTTTTCAAAACATTATGTGCCAACAAAAAATACCCTAGGGCTATATTTCAGTGACATTCCCTGCATTCAAGATTATAAAACGTAAAATCCGTATAAGTTTGTGCCTGCACGCGCATTCCCGTAAATCTCTCCAACTTTCATTTTCAAAAAACGCATGCGATCTCCTCCAGTTGTTCGAAATGGATGCTGAAGCAGTCAGATGAGACCATCAACTGTAGAAATAATTTTTTAACACAGTAATATAAAGCACCGCGCCAAACTCTAGTCTTCGCCTTCGCATTGGAATTCTAATCGGCTAATCAAAGGAAATGGACAGTGCACGTAGGTAGCCTACAAAACCCAATGCTGTGCAGGGTAGCCTAATGTACATTTTATATACTATTAGTTTTAATAACACATTTAATTGTAAGCTGGTAAGGCTATGAGTGGACATGGCAATATCAAACATTTGAGTTTGGAGGTAGGCTACTACTATTTAATTTGCTTATTAGGCTGTTATTAAGCAATATTTTCATTTGGCTATGCCTTTTCAACTGATGTTGCACATGTCACTGGTTGTCTGTCAATAAACGTTTGTCTTTAAATTTTTAATCTGACTGATTTGTCATTTGGGTGCGGGTCGGGTGTCGGTGTTTATTTATAGCGGATCGGGTGAATTTTGTGTTTTGTTTTATTTCTGTCGGGTAACTATGCAGATACGGGTATGGGCGGGTGCGGTTTGTCAAAATCAGACCCGTGCAGGACTCTGATGCTGGGTGCAGCAGTAATCATATAAACAATTTTCATATGAATCATATATATAATAAATTATTTAACGCAACTTCATCACGTCATTTCTGCGGGCGCGGAGCGAAAATGTCTGCGGTAGGCCGTTATAATAAAAATTTCTCCTATTGGCCAAATTGATATCGTATACCGTTTATACCGCCCAGTACTAGCCTTTAGTATGAAGCTGGGTTACTGGCTTATCGGGGTAACTTGTCGGATTTAAGGTAGTCTGGGCAAAATGTAAATGAAGTCCATTTAAGCTATGGTACCTTTAAATATGACGTTACCCCGATAAGCCAGTAAACCTGCTTCGTAGTAAAGGCCACTGGTTTCTGAACTGCACCTGATCCCAGGCAGATGGTAACTCATCTTTGATTGGCTCAGGGGACTAAGTCTCTGTGCCCGTCATCAGAAGGTCATTAGTTTGTGCCCCAGCCTCTGCAGAACAGTCACATGTTTGGGGCCCTTTAAGCAGGGCCTTTAACCCTTAGCTCCAGTGGTGCTGCACATTAGGAGACCCTGTTATGGAGAGCAAGATGGGATTGGTGAAGAGAAGGATTGTTGAAGAGAGAGTTGATTCGCCCTGGATTAGTGGAACTGTGTGTCTGCGCGTGTGTGTGTGTGTAGCTAAGAAAGTAATAAGGGAGACAATTAACTAAATGATTAAGTCCAGGGAATGGGCTGGCATGAAAAGCAGCCCAGATGTACTGCTGCACAGAATAAGCCTGACACCTAGTTTAATGTGACTGATAGGGCATATTGTAAAGGACAACTTCAGGTTGGGTTATGATGCACTTGTAGTCTCCTACGTTTCATTGATCGCTCAATGCTTGCAAGATTTGTCCCAGTGCAGAGCACTGGTGATATAGCTGGCAATGACCTTAGCAAAAAAAATGACTGCAATTAAATATGAGATGCAACTTCTAGGAAGTTGTCATTGTACCTTTAATTTTTTATGTCGCCTATTTTGAAAAGGTGTTTGTTTGTATCCTTTTGGCGGTTTGTCTTTCAAATTCACTTAACATCTTTTTGTTATAACCTCCTGAGACCCGAGGAAAAAAGTGTCCTTCAGTTTTAGGTTATTTGTCTTTGGAGGAAATAAAACATCTTACAATTTAGATTTTTAAGGGTCCAAAGCACGTAGTAATATGGAACCTTATTGTTTTTGTTAGGTTTAGGGAAGAAAAATAATAGGAAAAAAAACCTAATGAACAGCCTAAACTGTAAGACCTAGGCTTACCAAATTTGGTATGAAAATGTCAATTCCTACCCACTACTCAGGACTCCTGACCCGTCCCAATCAGTCAGAGGGGGGCGCTATAGCGTCCCACTAAACGTTTTGGTCGATATCTCCAGACTTGTTGGTCCAACAGTCGGAATTTTTTTTCTCCAGATACAGAGCACCTTGCCCTACCAACTTGCCATTTGAACTATGAAACTCTGCCCACTTAGATTTTTCGCTAATTTGCATAATTTGCAAATCCTACTTTTTAAGTCCTAGCTTGTCCTACCAAAATAGACAAATGAGGTGTCAAACGAATCAGAACTCTGACCTGATCAAGAATTATAAAAAAAAATGTGGACATTTGAGTATGATATGGCCATTAGCCATACCAAAGCAATGCCCAAATTTGGCCCATTTTGGTCTGACTGCCATAACTTGGCCTACCTTGACCAAATTTGAAATCTTACCTCCCTACACCATGCTGGGGACAAGATCCGAGGCAGGCCACATTTCGTCAATTGGGGCCCTACAACTAAAAACTACCAATATCTCCTGACTGCCTTGGCCAATCCAGGTGAAATTTGGAAGGTATGTACTAGAACCCATCCTGAGCTTAGCCACATACAATGGCAGTCATAAGTCCTAAAAGAGTGGCCGCCATCAGCCAATCAAAATCAAGCAGCCATTTGACAGGCTTATCAATGACCAATCCAAACCAAATTTGGCCGGTACATTTGTCCTCTGACCATCAGCCCACCATGTAAAGGACACCTTACTCGGCCATTTGCATTTCTGCCTATTTCTCCAGAACTGCCAGGCCTACAGTTGAAATTTATTGCCAATCCAATTCAATCTCATGACGAATCGAATAACATATAGAGCTTGGTTCTGCATCTTTGCGTTTCTGCATGATTTGTATTTGTCTGAAAACAGGTTTTTTCATTAACCTCCTAAGATTTTCACCAAACCTACATAAATCTGGTGTCGCCATGCTATATCTCAGGCAGACCTCAGCCAATCATTGCCAAGTTTCTCTCCCTAATGTAGGCCTTCACCACAGACAGACCCTCCAAATTCCGTGTCGATCAGTCAAAAGAGAGCGCTACGGCTATTATTATTATTATTATTATTATTATTATTATTATTATTATTATTAAATCAGACATTCAGACGGGCTCAGACACTCCTCCGGAGGGTTCAACACTCTGTCTGACATGTACTGACTTGTTACACTAAAACCATCTCCATCCTAATTTCTACCTACTACTAAGACCATCTCACCCAAACCAGTCTTTCCCTATCCTACATCTACTATCCTGTTAAACCTACGTTCAATCTCCATCCTGTTATGGCAGTCTAAAACTGTCTGACTTTCTACTACCCTGGCTGCTCGTTCCCTGCTGTTTATTCCTCTAATACTTGTCCTACCTGTCCGATCATCCTGAGCTTGGGACCCTTCCATCACTGCTTGTTTCAAATTTTTAATTTCACAGCATGTCCCCTTTACTGTACAACAAGAATAAATGTTTCCTAACAGCAGTGAAAAGATGGATGCAAAAATAAATTGTCCACTGCAATGGACATAAATGAATGGGTGGGGTCTCTGGAGGATAATAGGAAATGTAATGTGTGATTGAAATTTAAATTAAATATATTTCAATGAAGGTCTGTTGCTTAAAGCAGCTGTGAAGTGGACCAACATTGTCAGGCTGGGTTTCCGCCAATGCCTACATCAATGTCAGTCTCCCAAGGATCAGACAACCAGTAACTGACCTTTAAAAAGAAATATGATAGTCACTATATTTAAAGCAAATTTTACATGAAGTTCCTTGATGTACTTCAGTCCCCCGAAAGAAGCCCTATCCCCCAAAACCCTGTATTCCGCATAGCTGTGAAGGACTGAAGCGTCTCCTTGTGCTTTCCCAGTCAGCGACACTTCAAGCTTCCTGGCTGCCAAGATAGATGCTGGTTTAGCATCTCTGGCTCGGGGGGGGGGGTGTTTTCCTGGGGTCTACCGCCTCCCCCACTCGCTGCGTTTTTTTTAATTCACTGCATCCTCATAAAGATCTCATTATTTGAAACGGTCAGCCTAGGCAAATTTGTTTCAGATTTCTTGCCTTTGATCATCTTATTCATTGTGGCTCTGCTGGGTTGTGATCGCCTCAGTCGCCTCTAACGTTAATATTAGCTAGTATGTTGACTTGGATCATAACTAGCTAGCCGGTCACATGCTGCGGCTGCAGTAGCATCCCCTAAATAAGGAACACTTTATTTAGCATTATGTATAATGACTGTTTTTACCCAACAGTAAATGCATAGTTTTGTGGTGATAAACATTGCCTCTGTCTCTGGGTAGCTCCTAGCACCTGTATAAGGATATGCTTCATTATCTAGGGCTCTAGGTCAATGTGGGTACCTTGGCCTGTCTACTGATAGGGATTCTAATACCCACCCATTGTTCCCTGTTTTTGTCCCGTAAGTGGTCGTAGTGTCTCAGTTCAAACTAACATGTTAGGGTAATTATCAGCATCTTTTGAGTAGCATACTTTAGCGTCACGGGCTGTGTACGAAGATGTCAGTTGTGTACCGCCCCACAGCAATTGGGATTAAGGGCCTTACTCAGGGCCCCGACAGCGACATTAGTCTGGCAGACTAGGGAATCGAACAAGTGACCTTCTGATCGAGTCCTAACTCATTGAGCCACACAGCGCCTCCTAAAGGAAGATGCTCATACTCTGATGCTAGAATCCTCTGGTCCATAATCGGAGGCGGTATCCATCGTGCCACTAGTCCACAGTGACGCATTTATATTAAGGCAATGCATAAGTCCGGTTTTAAATACAATATAAAAATCATGCAGAAATCTGCAATATCCTTGTAGGGAAAAGTCAAAACTTATTAATGGTCTCCTGCTGATTTTGCTCTAGGAGTAATGAGTTTACAGTCAGTGTAGCCATTCTTTCTTCCTACAAAAACAGCGATTCTTGCTGATTTCGCCCCAGGCTGATTGGACAACAAAACTGCCAAAGTGACCATTTGCCTCCTGCAACTGCCTGACTAACACGCACAATTCAAAGCTGCCAGGTTTTCAGTGCTCAGCGCCGTTGAAATAGCCGATTGAATACAGTGCGGCAAAACTGATCTCTTTGTTTTTAAACTGCAAGGCTGCAGTCTGTCCTCGTATGTGTCACAAGCTCATCATGTTGTGTTTAAAGGCCAGTGTGATCTCCAGACTTCTATCCTGATGACTAATTTGCGCCCACGCACGTTTATATGTAGATATAATATACATCCCCTCCACAATGGTGGTAATATGGTTATAAATTTTGAAAAATGTTATAAAACATACCATTAAATATGCCATGAACTGCTCAGAGTAAGACCTTTTTGTTTCCCTTAGAGTTTAAAATATTTTCCGTCTAAAAAAAAAAAAATGTATAGTGACCTTTACATTTACAGAATCAATAGCAGGATTGTGTGTGTGCTTTTTTTTTGTCTTAATTTCTCCTAGAAACAGACACTTGTGAAAAATGTGTGCTATCTGAATATTTGAAAAGTATCTCCACAAAACAATCCCTTTTTGAACATTTCTAGTTTTTATTCATCAACCCTCTTAGGCGCAGGGGTACATTTATTGCATGCATGCTTTGATGTGTACGGTGGTGGCTTAATGATTAGGGATGCATGTTTGTAATTGAAAGATTGCAGGTTCGAATCCCCGACCAGCAAGGCACCACTGAAGTACACTGAGTAAGGTACTGCCCCCAAGCTCTGTTTCCCAGGTGCTGAATTAGCTGCCCCCTGCTATGTCACATATGCAGAGAACACATTTCGTTGTTGTGTGCTGTGGTGTGTCAGCAATGACCACTGATCAATAAATAAAATATTACCGAAACTTCTTATCCGTTTGGATCTTTGGCTTTAATTCTGGAGTGGTGCCTGAGGTTCACCGTGACTCTGTCCATAAGTGGTGCTTTTCCGGTTTTGTCCTCTTGTGAACTCTGTGTGAACCGATAAATAGCCGTGCTGATGCGTGCCGAGCAGATTTGGTGTGAGTAAGCATATTAAATCACCAGAGAGGAAGGTTAAAACACTCTATGCACAGCTTCACACAGGACACAGAAAAAGGGAAAGAATCATTCTCCATTGCCTGATGGGTGTTAACCCAAGTGCAGCTACTATGGCAAAATGGGGCATATTGATATTGTATATCCATGTATTAATTGAATGGCGTATGCTATTTTTCAAATTTCTAAAGTTTCTTTTGTTTTCCATGAAGGAATTTGTTAGTGACATTTGATGAAGACAGAACTGACATACTATTCTGCAGTGCTATGTGTTTGAGACATATTTTGTCTGTGGGTACGTATTACTATTTACTGTTCATTTTTCTGTGAATTTACAAGGAATAATCCCCTTTGATGAAAACGGCGGAAAACACTAGTCAACATTTTCAGAATTTGTCCTTGATAGTACATAAAACGAAATGGTACAGTTCTCTGCTCTGTCCCACAGTAGATTCTGTAATAGGACGGGATATGAGAAGTTATTAAATGTCATAGTAGCTTTACATACTTGCCCTCTTAATGGGCTTCTGATCCTCAAGTGGGACTTGAATTCCACAGGGACTGAAATTCGAATGAATGAAACCAAATGAATTAAATAAACAAACCTCCGACCTCTTATGCTTGAGAAATTCTGCAGTGTCACAATAACTCTGCCCCAGTGTTTAGCTGATTGTGGCGCTCAGGGTGACACCATAAATTGCTTTTTGTGTAGGATTTCTTTCATTATATTAAAGCTCTGGATATGTAGCCACCTTTGTGTGGAAGTGAGGTAGATGATTGATCTGCGATTGGACTGTGCATAATGTGGCTGGTTCTACAGTGAAGTTCTAATGTGAAGACGTGAGAAGACAAGTCTTTGTAGATGTCCCAACTCCTCCAACACTTATTGTAAAAATGGTGAGTATATCTTGTCCTCTAACTTGAAGTTTACCTCCAAAGCTCTAGGGGGAGCTACACTTGAAGTAAGGGAGATTTCCCTTGACATTCTGTAACAAATTCAACTGAAATGGCCTTGCTGCTAATAATGCTGACATTTTGCAACCGATAGAAAATGATGTCAGCGGTACTGCCCATACACACTGTTCTTTCGTTGTGCTTTTTTGGGACGTTATTGCTCCTCATGCTCACACATATACTGGGAAATAATGGTTTCCATGTGTTGCTGGATATGTTTTTAAAAACTCTTCTGTGACTTTGTTTTTTAAAAATTTAAGAGTCACTTTGGATCGGCAATTGGCTTAATTCTTCTGAGCGATTTCTGCACTTTGGATTTGTTTTGCCTTATTGTACAGCTGACTGTGATGTGGACAACTTCTCACTGCTGCAGGCCATTACGGGACAGACTACACTCTAAATTATTCATTTAAATTCTACATTTGTAAAAGGGGGTAGCCTTCCCTGCCATCACTCTGCTATCCCCTGGCCTCCTGCTTAGTTTTCAGGATTTCCAAGTGAGTCCAATGCAAACACAAGCCCGGACTATTAACTCGAGTATCTGGAATTGCAAATAACTCTATGCGTTATTTATAGCAAAATATAGTAAGGTTTACAAACCTTTTGTGTTTCCTTAGTTTTTACTGTGAACATTTATATTTGGTTGTAACAATCTGTAACCTTTTATCTCTTATGCACATCTTGCAAAAATATCAGGAATGTTTGTGAGTTTTGGATGTATAAATGGAAACTGAAATTACAGGATGTTCTAGCAAGCCAGTGTAAGCCAGTGATGAAAATTACGGGCTTCAACTATTAAGGCGTTTCACTTTCATGTTGCATAAAGCTTTCAGAAAAAAAGGTCCCAAAATAGTACCCATTATGTGAACCTCCTAACCAAACATACATGCAGGATGCGGCTGAAATTTGTAGCCTTTCAGGATAATTCGCACTTGACTTCCTAAAAACAATGAGTCCTTCTCCCCTTCTGCTAGTGCTCCCCTGTAATCTGCACGTAAACGTGTTGGCGTGTAGCAATTAAGACGTTGCGATCGAAGAGGCCAAGGCAACACTCCTCCACCCCTGAGCAGCTACATCAGGGGGGTCACCGCATGGCGCCATCCCTAAGCTATTGACGGTAATATCTGTGAAATGGATACACAGTGTGGGGTTGTCACGTTACATAAAGTCTCGATGTCGGCATGTAAGTATTTATTATGGGCCAGCCGTTTTTAAGCTTGGATGCAGTAGTAGTAGTCGTTCACAATGTTGTCCCCCCCCCCCCCCACATGCTGGAGTTTAATGGACACTTGTATTGCAAACCATGACATGAATTCGAGTTAACCACTTAAACCTTCCGGCTCTTTCCAAACATCGTCTGTTGACCCTTTCTTTAAAGAAAATGTGCAGAATACCTGTCTGGCTCAACTTGAGTCGTGTAAATTTTATCCAGGTGTACACTGTCGTTCTCTAACATTTGACACGCCGTCTCAACATGGTTTCTGTGCTTTTATACAAAAGGGGGGAAAAAAGCAATAGATCCAGTCAAGCATTCAATATTTACATTTTTTTCCACATCCCCAGACCATTCTGAAACTCATCCAAAATGTATTAAACTATGCAATACAAGTAACTGATTTATATCAAGTTCCACACCCAGACGTGATTACGAACAGTCTTTTAAAACATGCATGATTATGTGTATTTAGGTATTTGAGTAAACACTTGAGGCTACAATTAAACTCTCAATAAATTTTGTGAATTTATATTTTACCTGTCGTAGCTAAAATTTAGTATAAATATGTACACTATCAATGCCTAATGAGTCTAGTAAATGTTATGCAACTAACTATACAGAAAACAACACTAATACCCCAAGAGTGTCCTAAAGAATACAGAGACCTTGAAGATCATATCTGAATTTTTGGTTTAGGTTTCCTGCAGCAAATGCATACAATTCACCTTAAACCAGTAATTAGACATTAAAAGCAGTAAACAATGTACTGTTGTTCATTCGGTTAAGCTTTTCTTATATTATCGCTGACGTGTTTGTGCGCAGTGGCAATGTATAGGGTTGGATGCTCGCGGCTGGGCTTGAACTGTTCGTCTTTTACCTAGTTATGCACATGCTCAGTTTAGTCTCCTTTTTATGTCGTCGCAGAGACTTACTGGTAATGGTACAAGGTAACCAGACTGTGACCGGTACATGTGGGTGGGCGCGCTGGGTGAGGGATTGGTTTCAGAGTTTAACCAGAATAAAAAATGCACTCTGCGAGGTGCGGTGAAATGAAATGCAATAGCGAATTACACGAAAATGTAATGGTACATGAAATAGTACAGGGACCGTAGTAAGCCGTCCAGCCGGTGGCTTCAGCTGGCAGCCCGAGTGGAACCCTGGCACCTCCTCCGCTGAAATGTCAGGGTGCAAAGTTACCATAGGTGGCTCTTTTTCTTATTTATTACATGCCCCCTTGCACCTATGATACGCTAGAAATTTAGGAGTCGCGTCACGGCGAGCTTTTCTTGCATTAATCTGAGCGCGAGAGGAATTCACATCATAAATGAGCACTGAGACAAATGCAGTGTGTTTTCAGCAGGGGTGTCGCGGTGCTGCTTTTAATTTGGACCTAAGTTACAAGCAAGGAAAATACATCAGCAGTGATCAAAAGAAACTTTGTCTTGCTCCAGCTGAAAAGCATTACCAGTAGAAACAAATAGTATGTAAGACTCCAAAAAGGGTATTAAAATCTTATGTAATAGAAATTGTGAATTGGGGAATGTGTGCATTTTTCAGTATGGTTTATTGGCTTGCCGCTTAGTACAGTACTTCATTTTTCGTGTAGATCCTTCCGATTTTGTGTGCATCCATCCATCCATCCATCCATCCATCCATCCAGACCACAAGAATAGGATACCAGTTAAGTAAATTCCCAAACTGAGCACTTAGTTCATAATATGAAGAATGGGTTATTTTTATTTTTGTGTTTATTTTGAAATAGTATTACGACTATTTTGTTTTCTGCATATGGTGTAGTAGTTATATTGGTCAGATACCCCAGCCTGCATTTCAATAATGTTCTTTATCAGCGTGTAGGATCTTACTGGCCAAGGAATCATGTTGGATTTTTCTTTTGTCCTTTCAGTTTAACTGTTTCCACCCAAAGACACAATACATTTGCTTTTTGTCCAGTTAGGGCCTCATTTTAGCCTTAGTCTGATATATATGTCTAGATTTGAGCATTGTATGCCTTAATGTCTTTTTATGTCTTACATATTTATTTTATTTTTCTGCACTGTGACAATATTTCATCTGTATGTGACGCATGCATCATAGAGCTGAGATGACGGTGACCTTTGACCTTTGGTTTTATTGCAGCTTTCGCTCACTATCATGCATTTTGCATTTTCATTTCTCTCTGACTGAAATGGCAGCAGTCCGTCCCGCCTCACATTTTCCTGTCTGTCATACTGTCTGCTGTTTGTTTTCCTTCCTGGAATGATTACCAATTTGGAGCGGGGAAAAAAATCGTATTGCTTCTCTTCAGACCCCAAATTGGCCATACTAAAATATTCAAGGCGGTCAATCAATTGATTTGAGTTAAAATAGAGCTTATTGGTCAGTTGTCAGATTAAATTGTAAAACATTATAATGTGTGTGCCCCCCCAGCAGTTTCATCAATTGTACTTTCAGTTATTTATAGAGCACTTTCAATATGGTCAAAGCCAGCGTTTTTTTTTTTTTTTTTTTTTTTTTAAACTCAGGCTTGTGTGACCAGTACTTTGTGTGTGTGTGTGTGAGTTGGTATACCTTAACTGAATTGTTTCCTGGTCCCCATAAGGGAAAACTACAATGAATGACTGCAATGAAAAAAACTAAAATGCAAAAAACTCTTATTTTGCTTGGTTACTTATGGTTATGGTTAGGGCTAGGTTAAGTTTGTCATAGTTAGGGTTAGCTTTTTTTCCCATAGAAATGAAGGAGCAGTCCCCATAAAGATATGTTTACCCTACATGTGTGGGTGGATGCATCGGGGGGGCTGAGGCATCGCGGGCGCAGGGAAAAAGACGGACGCTTGCTTGCTGGGGAAAACATGCTCTTTATTAGTATTCCTGAAAAGGACTACATCAGGCACCCAACAAGCACAGAACCAGTCAAACACAGGAAACACGAGGTTGTCAGATGCTGAACTGTAAGATGCGTAAATCTCCCACCATTGTGTGTCGGCTAATTACACACGACAGTCGGACTGGGTACACATAAGACACGGGCAAACACACATGCGACAATAAGGAAATAATAATAACCATTAACAATAACAACAATACAAGGGCTATTTATAACTTCCACACGGGGCATGCTGGAACATTTGCCCCGCCGGTGCTACAGTATGTTACTAGTTTATGGCCCATGTGATGGGTTGGCACCCCATCCTGGGTCATTTCCTGCTTGCGCACGTAGACTTTGGGTCCCCCACGACCCTGAATAGGGAAAGCGGTTTAATAAGATGGATGGATGGTTTGAGGCCTTGTAAGACGACAGCTGCTGGGCTGGAGTTCACGTTGTGTATGAAGAGCATGCGGCCACACGACATTATTAGCAACTGTGCATGAATGCTACCTATCGACAGTTACCGAACGTGTAATGTGGGTCTCTCTCTACTTTTATTACTGTCGAAATTCAGATTTCCATATCAATGAGTACTGAACCCTTGTCTGTCAGGCAGAAGGCAGAAACCTTAACTGCATCACTGATAGGCTATTAGAGCAGCTAAGGATTGCCGCACACAGTCATGTGCTTGTCGTGTATAAACCCATCCGTTCATTCATCCATCCCTCTGCTGTTTCCAGGACAGGTTTATAATGAGCCTGGAGCCCATTCCCCGAAACACAGGGCTCTAGGCTGTGTGCGTGTGTGTGTGGTTCAGATACACCATACCTTGTGGGGCCCTAATGTCCCCACAATGTGAAGATTCGTTTTATGGTATTTTTTTATCCTTATGGGGACCCGAGATTTTCTAAAAATCTATAACTGCAATCAAAAACGAAAGTCTTTATTTTGTTTGGTTACTTATAGTTATGGTTAGGGCTGGGTAAGGGTTAGGGTTGTCATAGTTAGCATTAGTTTTTTCCCATAGAAATGAATGAGCAGTCCCTACAAAGATATGATTACAGGTGTGTGTGGGGGGGGGGGGGGACCAAATGTCCACCCAATGTGAAAACAACCTGTTTTGAGCAGAGGTGGAAAATTCAGGTCCAGAAAGTATAAATCCAGACCACAGTTTTGTTTGTCAGGTCTGGACACGCTTTGTTTCCCAACAAGATAATGACCCTAAGTACACCTCAAGGTTATGTACTAAGTATTAAGTATTATCTTACAAACAAGGACAGAGATGGAGTGCTGTGACGGATGAATCACCCTAAGTACACCTCAAGGTTATGTACTAAGTATTATCTTACAAACAAGGACAGAGATGGAGTGCTGTGACAGATGACCTGGACCCCCTGACCTAAACCATATAGAGCTGGTCTGGGATGAGTTGGATCAAAGAGTAAGAGCAAAGTAGCCAACTTGTGCCCAGAACTTGTGGAAACTCCTTCAGGACTGTTGGAGAAGCATCCAGGTGGCTGCATCTGGAAGCTGGTTGAAAGAATGACAAGAGTCTGCAATACTGTCATCAAAGCAAAACAGAACTATTATTAAGAGTCTAAAATTTGAGAATTTTGAAATGCTGAACAATTCTCTGTGTATACATATTTGATATGTAGTACTTCATTCCCTTGAAGCCTTTCACTATAAGGTGGATAACATACATAGGTCTCCATTTTGTTATACATTGAAAGCCATCGTGTCCAGGCTTTTGACTGGTACAGTAGGTGGTCTGGATCGAGACCCTCCCCCCCCCCCCAATCTGAAATGTGTGAGGCATCCATACTCTCCCCTAAGCTACCACGCTGAATAATCCTATATATAATAAGAATTTTAGCCCTTGTATAAAATAGGCTGGGTAATGACTCATCATCGTCTAATCCTGAGCTCCTGTGGCTGCCGTTAGATGGTCAGCCTAGTTACCTGGGGCTGCTCATGGTATAGCTTTGCTTGATCAGCCTCCACTTGTCCACCTTTAACTCCCCGGCCTCCTCCCAGGGTAGCTGAGCCCCTACTTAGCATCTAATCAGGCCTGATTGTGCCCCAGCATGTCATTCTGCTGGACTTGCCTCCTCCAGGCCCAGTGATTTTTTTTTTCTTGGATCATTGGCCTCCTGTCCTTGTCCTGCTTAGTGCCTTTGGGGTTGGTGTTTGGTGGTCAGCCATAGTCTGTAGGTCCCCTTTTGTGGCATTTCTGGCTTGCTAAGATTGGTGGTATTGAAAAATGGGTTATGTCTCTTTTAATATATATATATATATATATATATATATTTTTATCTTTTTTGCCTGTAGAAAAATTTAATTAGCTTTACGAATTGTAATTTTTAACAATCTCTTTTGAAAGTAGTGGAATTTTGCGCTGAAACAGAATTTGGTAGTTAAGTCAGTCTCAAATGTGCAAAATGAAGTCCTAGGTATTTTATTGTCCCTGTAGCAGACCAATACTGTAGTGCCAATACCCATTATGGAGAATGTATATATATTTTACCCCCTTGTCACTGTAAGGGAGTGATGGCACTTTTAAAAGGTTAATTGCTTTCGCTAATGCTATCAAAGCCATTTCTAAAAATAGCAGCATGCAAACAGCTGACCTCACAGAAGCCGCACACCCAAGCAGTTCTAAGTTTTACTTGTCATTCAAGACCAGGCCGGTGTGACGTTACTGCACTGCTCCGTCAGCCGTTGCGTGGAGGTAAACGGCTGGTCGGTTTTTCTTTTCCTTCCCGCAACAGTTAAGTGTTGTAGGATCACTTTGTCGATCAGTCGCGTCATGGTATGGGTGGTGTTTTGACACGTTATGCCATTGATTTAATTGTTCCAGAGGAGCATGCAAGCAGAAATGCGCAGTACTGGGCTCCGGTCCTTGAGTCTGTGCTAGTAATAAGGACAAGGTGACCAAGAAAGGAAGCTTAAGATGCGATTCAGCTGAAATATAGCCACCTATCTCAAATTATCTGCTCACCACAAGCGTTTACATCCTGAGACCGCTGCATGTAATTGCTTTTTTTGCATAGTGTGGATCGGGAGAGGGGCTTAAGTGTGATTATTATTATTTTTTTTTTTGGAGAATGGCTAAAGAACTAGATCACGC
>JAODUD010000026.1:18065919-18087326 GCA_026784285.1 Stomatorhinus walkeri
GGCATCTGTTCATGGTTTTTTTAATTACAAAGACCAAAGCTTTCATGGAATGATAATTTAAAAAAAATCTAGCAAAAACCGACTACAGCTCATGTAAGGAATTGCTCTGGCTTTAGAGGAAATGAACTTCAGAATTATATTTTATCTATCACTTCGGTTGGGGTTAGTGTTCAATCTCTTTGTCTATTTGCATTGTTCCCAGTCGAAGCTGCTGTGCTGGTGCGTGACACGTTTTATTTTTGGTTGGATGGTTTATTTAATATCTCTTCATTCTGTTGGTACCTCGGGATATTTCAGATCTGCTCAACGCTGAAGCAGGTGGTGTAATCGGGTTGGGAATCTGGTTATAGTGGTACCGCTGGAGTCCATGCGAGTCATGTTATGAGACGTCTGCACTTTATCAAGTCATTCTTAAAGCGGTCGCCTCCTTATGGTCAATGTTTTTTGTGTTACCTCAGTAAAACAATTTAAATTTTAATCACATTATGTGAGTGATGTCTTGGGTTAATCTATGGTTTTAAAATTTTGATCTTGCAGAAAATGCTGCTATGCAAACATGAATTTGTGTGTATTTAACGTGAATTTTTTATCACTTTGATAAGATTTGCTGCTTTATAACACCTTGACCACAATATAGCAAATCTGGTGAAAACTACTCCAGTTCAGTTACTGTAGTGGTAGTATTCATGGAATTTATTCTAGAATAAGCCTTTGAAATTATTCTTATTTTTTTCAATACTCTCCTAGAGGCTTGATAAGCAAGCTTTTAGAAAGCTTTTAGCAAGTCGATGGTAGAAATGTGCTTTAGTTTTCATTTGTTCAGAAAGGAAGCTTACTATGAATGGTGATCCTTGTGACTTTTTTGCGCTTGGACCGAATGTCTTGCTCTGAATAGGCTTGTAGTTAGAGCTTGTAGCTATTGATGTTGACGCTCTATTACTTGACTCTAGCTTACCTGTAGGTCGGAACAAATGGTGTAATACCACCGTAGCACTCAGCCGAGATTGAATCTGCTTACTCACAATGAACCTTCACAAACTTCCACATGGGAAGCTTGTTCATTCATTTCTTGCCAGAGCTCCCATTAATCCATCACTGGTGACAGAGCGCTGTGGTTCCATTATTGGACTTGAACCATTTCTTGACTTGCACCATTTCCAGGGTTGCGGAGACCCTGACCTTGAACTGCAGAGCCTACTTGTTCTAGAACTGGCATGTTTATGCTTACGTTTGCCCCATAGGCAATGGAGCCATCGGGATATTTTTGAAACATTTCAAGCTATTTAAATCCTTTTCTAGGTTTGTGTAATTGACATATAATAATAAATACTGAAATACTTTTAATTACGGCAATTATCAAAATTGATTTAGACATTTACAATTCGATGTGATTTTGTGGTTCTGGCAAAGAGTGAAACCCTTAAATCGGAGGCCCTCCGCTACTGTAAATGTGCAACAAGGACATCAATAGCAGTTTAATGTACCAAACAATTTCTGTTTTGGGTGTGAAGATGAGAAGCACTGTTTGTTTTTAACGGTTAGTGAGAGCAAGGCTCTGTGTTGTGATTATAAACATCATTTGTCCACCGTCCATAACCATACATCCAATACAAGGTCACGGTAAAAGCGAAACCCGCCAGGAAGTGCAGGGCTGAAGTCGAGGGATTGGCTTGGATGGAATTTCACCGAGGACCCATATGCGAACAATACAGGCACAACAAAGGATGAACGCGCAAACATCACAGCCGACTGACGGAGGAATCTCATCCTGTAACCCTGAGGTGCCGTGCCAACGACGTAACCTTGGTTTGAACGTTGAGGCGGTTGAGGTCTATACCCATTTAAGGGGAGACATAATTATTGGGGGGTGGGGGGGGGGTTATATTAGCCGGTTTTGATTGAGGGGTTTAGAAGCCCCAGCCCCCTGTATTTTATGCCCATGTGCCATGCCACTTTGAGCCCCTGGAAGAGTTAACGTGTATGTGTGCGTTAGCTAAAATGCTTAAATCCTCAGCTAAAAAGCATCAGCTCCATAATGAGTGCATATGATTCTCTTTAAATAAAAGCAGATGTTTGTGCAGCTTCTTAAAAGCTCAATTTAAAAATGGAACGGGCCCATTTACCAGCCGACGGCATGCAGCTGCGCTGGAAGTATCCGCATCTGAGAAGTGTTTGGAGGTCTGCTCTGCCAGCCCTGAGCGTGCGTGATGAACTCCCGTCTGCTCGCCAACCCATCTCGCTCAAGGGAGCAGCTGGCACCGGCAGTGGAAACCGAAAGTGGCCCCAATGGTTGTACGTGCCTCCAAAATAGCTGTACTTCATGCTGCAAACGATCGATCTCTGGAACAGGGCCTGCTAACAGGATGTTGTTCACAGGCTGAATGCCCTGGGTCTTTCTGACACCTCAACGCACCGCTCCGCTGGGTCAACCCAACCATGGCCCCGAATTTCAGATCCACGCTACGTCATCTCGTCCCCGGACGAGTTTATTTTCATACCTGCTATGTGGCGATTTTGCTGATGGGGCGTGCTTCCCACTTTTGCCTCTGTCTCTGCCCTCAAAACGAGACAAGTGTTGTGATATTTTATTATGCAAAAAATTAAAAATTCCTTTGCTCTTGTGACTGAATCATTTAGAATCATACTACGTTAAAGAAAGGGGGGGAGGGTGTTTGTTGTTTCAATCTTTTGCTTGCAAGGCAAGAAGTATCGATTTCTTTGATATTTATCCCATATTAATTGGGGGGTGGGTGATCCTGTTTTCTTTGTTTTATATGAAATTCACACCCTGATGTTTAAATAGAAATATTTGCTAAATTAATTGCAACCCAAAAATTGTGGCAGGTTACATCATTTTAGTGGTGAAGTGTCAGTTTCAGCGGAGTTTATTTGGGTAGTCCATTGGCAGGTCATCTTTCTTTCATCTAAAGCGGTGTTTCCCAGTCTGGTCCTCGGGGGCCTGCAGACAATTCATGTTTTTAGCAGGGAGGGAGCAAAAACGTGGACCGACTGTGGGTCTTCGAGGACCGGATCGGGAAACACTCATATGAAGGTTTCAAGCAACATAAAGGACGCCTGCAATTTTATTGCTTTCACAAGTACCTTTTGTTTCCTCTGTACCAAATCCATATATACTACTGATGGATTGCTATGAATTTTTAATGCATTTTTCCCTCTTTTTCTAAGCTTATCAGTCATGCTCTGATAATGAGTATATTACATTTTGAGAGCAGTCTGCCCTCGGGAATGACCGACACAACATTGTTGACCACTGCTCTGGCAAAACAGCTGCACACTGCATGAACTCAATATCCTCTGTCTGTTAGCCGTAGGTGGCCTACACTAATTCTCCGGTGCCCATGACCATAAATATAGTTTGCTTGTGTGAGTCACCTGGAAAGATATATTTTTATTTATTTATTTTGTATTTGAACAAGCAGCATAACATCAGTACTGAAAGAATGTGTGGCATGTTCTTACCTGTATTGAGGGCTTTACAAAATGCCTAGTTTGTTGTTTTATTTGCAAAAACGATAAACGTTGTATTATGCTTATTTGCGGTTTGAAATGTATTCATTATAGCCAGTTAGTAATTAAGGAATGCAAGTAACTGTCTTTTAGACTAGGTGAAGTGGCCTATAGTAAGTGAAGTAGGCCTATATTCTAAACACACACACTTTCCGTGTGCGTGTTCCTAAACACACACGCACATTATATTTTTCTTTATATATATATATATATATATATGTATGTGTAATGTAAAATATATATATGTAAAATGTGTGTGTGTGTACAAGGTTGACAAGAGGGTGATGATGATGACTGATTATTATGAATGATTGGGAGCAGCGGCGTTACGATTTTGGCTGTAGTGTTAATGTTTTATAACGTAATTGCATTTGTCTGTGCACTTGTTTTGTTTGATTTTACTTTAATTTGACATGGTTTTTAAGTGGAGCTCCAGTGATCCCTCTAGAGAAATGTGTTCGGTGTCTGTGCGGAAAATAAAATGCTTTGGATGACTCTCGTTTTGCGGCCTTCCTTTGCAGACACCAGACCTCCGTTAAGCCCTTTGCCTATTATCATTTGTTCACAGGTACATCCTGTCCTTGACAAAATGCTGCACGTGTTTGCAAACAGCTTGCATGCAGTAAATGATGCATTCGCAATGAGGGGCAAATAAGTTGGGAGAAACGTGTATTTATGCATTATTCAGGGTGAACGTCGCGTCGCCGCATAATCTTTCCGACATGTTTGTGTCTCTCTAAGCTGCATTTTGAAAAAGCTTTAAAGTGCATTTATGCATCTGTATTTGAACGACACGTTATTCGGAAATTGTGCCTCTCTCCTGTTTTTAGTTCCTGGCATCTGATGGATGAAACAAAATTCGCATAATGACAGTTTGCTGCATTTAGTCTTTTTTGAGGTCTGCTTGGAGACATTGCTGTCACTTAGTGCCTTTACCGCCTCTTGCACTAGCTTGTCCACACTTTTCGGACAAAAGCTTCCTACCAAATAAACACGGCTAAAGGTGTCTGACTCGATCTGCTGACTTGAACCTTCTGCATCTACCTCCTGGAACAGCTGACAACAACTCTGCTGTCATCCCTTGGGAGCAGAAAGGGATTGAAAGTACAAATAGACACTAAATATGAACAGGCAGGTGTTTTCGCTGCGTAATATATGTAACACGTGTCTTTTAGTTGCTACCTAGGGAGAAGTTATTTTTGTATGGAATGTACAAAGTGCATGTTTCCTTTCTGTTATCTCTTCCTCATGATTTAATCCTACTTTGTCATAGGAAATACTATTTTCTGTGAGGTTATCTGGAGAATATAGATTCTTAAAGGGGGTGAAGTTTAATGAAAAAGTAATGGGGGAGGGGGTGTTCTGCCACAGGTGTCTCAGCAGAGAGTTAACGTACTTTTATGATCTGGGCGAGAAGCTCTTGAATTCTGTCTACATAATGTCTTTGCGTTGAAAGAATAGTTGCAGGGATGTGACCAAATCTCCAAACCCCAGCTGCGACTGGGTATGATGCTCCTTTTTCTCACTTTCTACAGCATGTGAAATAAGAATATAAAAGCAGTTAATGGTCTGTAAGGTCCACGAACTAGCGGTGCTGCGGGATATTCCAGCGCTTTATGTCTGTCATTTACACACTCTGCTTTTCTCCCAAGCTTAAAATGAATATATATATTTTACCTGTTTTTCTTTCTTCTGCAGGATTTACAGGTCAAAGTTTAAAAGGTACAAAAAAGGCTGATTTTTATTCAGTTTTAATTTCGTATTTTGCATAGCGTCTTGAGAACTTTTTGAACCTTGGTAGGGGGAATTAATTCTCAGGTTCTATTGATCTTTCTGCTCAGTTATGGATCTTCCCAGTATATAAATATCAGCTTGAATTTAAAGCTTAACATTTCATAGCTACGACAGAAATATTCCAATAAAACTCCCACGTTTTGGCTCAACTTGTCGGATTCTCTTTGCTCAATGGCTGATTCTGGCATTTTAAGAATCATCAAAGCATTCTGGTTGTTGCAACTTAATCGAAGTACCATTTTACGATTGATTCATTGTAATACTTTACTATAATACTAATATGTGGCAAAGCACCAACCCCCCCCACCCGATCCTCATATTGCTGGTGGTTTTTCACAAAACATTGGGGAAGAACTGGGATTGCCAGGTTTTTAGACTTCCGGAGTTAATGACTACATTTCTGAAGATGAGACAAAGATTTAGCAGGATAAAAACAAAATAAACACCTTTTCCATTTGTAAATTTATGCGGCAGTCTCCTAGTGGTAATTGAATGTCACAAATAACGAAAAATAACTCCTCTTGAATGTTGGTGGAAGCACAGTGACCCTGCATTGGGTAAGCAGTTTTGATGATGGAGGATTGTTAGCACACGACTGATGGTTGCTTAGTGACACACATACCATTGACTGTTTGTATTATTTAACCAATAGACCAAGCATGTGCTGCGTTAATCACATTGTTCGCTGCACGAGCAGGGAGCGGTGAAGCAAACTCGGGGAAATAGGAATCCAAAAAAACATGGTTATTTGACAAACGGCAGCGCAAGACAAACGTTAATGACAGATCTGGGGATAATGGGCTCAGACGGGGACTAAGTACACAGGACGAGCCGAAAATAACAGGCAACAGGTGATCACAATCAGGGTAGTGTGCATAGGTAATGAGGGGGCGTGGCACACACGAGGATCGTACAAGTTGGTCATGTCTTTGTGTGTGTGTGTGTTTTTTTTTTTTTTAAAGTAATTTGTATTCATTTAGTCCACTATCTGTTTTTTCTTTAAATCACATAATGTGACATTACAACATATCATAGCCTGTTGGAACCATATTTAAAAGAAAAGAAGTAGAACGTCAAATGAGAAACAGCATGGGTTTGTGACCCTGTCTTTTTTCCTTTTAATTGCCTTGGGTGAATCTGTGATTTCAGGTTATCTCTGCTCTATAACCTCAATTTCAGTTATTCCGCATTGGGTGATGTGGGCCAACGTGGTTCCCGTTAGTAAATCGCTCCTTTCATTAAGCGACAGATAGCTTCTCTTACTTTTAACTTTAACAAAAAGAGAGGTTAGTAAGGGCAAACCTACCTATCTTGACTTCCATCCACCTTATCAGTGGAATAAATCTAGAACAATCAAGTAAACAAAGAATAAGGAGAGAATATTAACGAGGGAACAAAATCTTGCCAGTAATGAGTGTGATTATTTCTGCTGCTGATGATTAAAAGGTAGTCTGTCTGATTGTCTGCTCTGCTCTGCTCTTCAAATGTAGGTTTCTGGCCTCTCGATGAGTGAAAGTCAGGCGCAGGGGCAAATCTTGGCCCCAGGGATCCGGTGGGGTCAGACGCCGATCGACCAGTCCACGCCCTGGGAGACGGATGAACCCCCTGCCAAACAGATGCGTGAGACCAGCAGCACAGGTATTTTGGCTCCATGTTCTCGTGATGGTGTCTTGTTTTGATCGGGCAGCGATGAGCTTAGTCCCTTTGCAACATCAGGGTAATGGTATCGGGGTAAACTCTCCTGCTTATACCTACTGGTAGTCTTCCGCATACTAAGGGTTTTTCACTGAAATGAAAATATTGGGAAAAGCTACAACGTGCACTAGTCGCGATCTCCTCTCTCGAAAGCCTTTCTCAATTTGCATTGCTTTCACAGTATGTGTACGGAAAGCTTTCCCTGAGTTGCTAATGATTTAAAGGAACATTTCACACAGACCAAAAACAATATTAATGGGTATGGGGGAGGGTGGCTGTATGTGTTTTTAAGGTATCTGTTTTGTTTCCTTTTGAAAGTTCTGTATAAAAATTAAGGGAATGAATCCCAGGAATTTAACCATGAGCTGTTTATGTGCATCGTACTTTGTGGTTATTTTAAAGAATGTTGTGGGCAGGATGCTGCGTGATAGCAAACAGAAAGACATTCTATTAAACTCATTTCATAATTAAATACAAATGTAATTAAATCTGATTTAGTCAAATAATCAAAAGTACCATACAGTTTCTTTAAATGTTTTTCCTTTTATAATATTATTGTAGCTTCAATCCCCTATAGCTTTAATCATTATACCATGATTTGATAACGGACAAGTAAATCAATTAGACTAAATAAATGTTTATGTGTGTGGGGGTGTGTGTATAATACATTTTTTTTTTCTTTTTTCAACTTTTGTTCCATCATGCAGAAAGCTTCGTTTAAAATGTTGATCAGGCAGTTGTGAATGTTGTCTTCTGTGAGGCTTACAAACTTCGTTGAAGGAGTGGGAATAAAGTTTTACTGCTGGATAAGAACACACATTAAGGCCAAAACTTAGATCACCTAGTCCAAGGAACTACATTGGGATATTAAAATGTACTGAATTTATTTGCATTTAATGTAAAATAACTGAAACTACATAATTTCCTCAAACAATTACATTTTAACAATTATGAGGATTAAGTTGACTGAGACTAAACAGGACTATAAAGGACTTAATAATTTTCAAAGGGCCACAAACAAAACTGCCAATATTCCAATTTAACATGCACTCATTTAGTAAATACTTAATACATAAGAGTACAATGGAAATTAATGAATATGCCGGTAAATTTAAGCAAAAGTATTTTATTCTGCAGACTTCATGCAAGACTGGGAGCTTTGAAATATTTACGAGTAGGAGACGTGCTAATAAGTCTGCTTCATTTGTTTTTAATTTAAAATGTTTACCTCTTCTTAAAGTCTGTGACTTAGATTCAATAATAACAAGAGACAGTATGAAATGTGTAATGCAATAAGAGGAATAAACAGATAACATACATGCCATTATAAAACTAGTATTGTATTCAGCTCTTCAGTGTTGTAACAAAGGTCTCCGGCTTGGAAAGACAAACACATTTGTTTACTGTACAATGGATGGTAGTAATTTATATATGTAACATGGTGTTAAAATGACATTTTTACCTGCTGGGATCAGTAATGTTATTTGTAGATATATTTAAAGGGAGGAACTAATTTAGTATTTGGGCCACTACTGACCCGCGTTGTGTAAAGACCTATTTTTGTATTTAACCTGAAAGTGAGGGCGGGATTCCCAAAAGGGCGCTCCTTCTTGAGATTAATATTCTCAATTCACTTGTGAATGTTAATTTCCACAAGGAACTTCTCCACGTTGATTAATGAGCCGATCGGTCTCCTGATTAATGACCACCGGCGAGGATGGTCCACGATCCGCGCAACTTTATGCACCATCGAAACTGCTGTTAATGAGCTTAAAAAGAAAGGCGTGCGTATGTGTGTGCGCGTGTGCACACACACACACACACACACACACACACACACACACACACACGCAAATAGAATACATGAAATAAAACTATGGCTGAATAAAGTTCACTGTGCACTATCACCCCTGTTCAGCATAGTGTACTATATTTATGAAAATTAGTTATCACCGTTTATAATGCCCATAATGTTCAGAGGGGTATTTGTATCTTTATTATGTTTTGGTTTTTAATTTGTTTTAAATGTCTGAAATGTTAATTATCATTGTTTGTTTGTTTGTATGTTGTATTTTTTTGTAAAGGAATAAGGTTAAAATTGCTGAAATGAATTTTTGTGTTCTGTCCAGGTCCATTGTGGCCCCCTCCTGTTGCCGCAGCGACCCAGCCGAGCCTTTTAGCTCACACATATGGGATGCCCCAAGCCCCCGTATACAGCCAAGGAGTGACTGTCCAGGCCCCCGCCATTGGCGTTAAGCCGGCACTGCAGAGCCCCATCCCCTCTCCACACCCGCTTATGCCAGCTCACTTCTCGCTCCCGCCGCAACACACCCAGCCTCTCCCCAGCATGGTGATGGCCATGAGTCAACCCCTACACGCCGGTAGCCAGCCGCCCATCACCATGGCCCCGCTGAGCGGACTCTGTCAGGTGGCGCCTTCCGCGCACGGCGCCGTGGGCAACGGTCACATGTCCCACCCTCTAATTCCGCCATCCACCCTGCCTCCCTCCCCCCTGCCAGGCGGTACCCCGCTGACCAATGGGCAAGCAGTTACCCATGCTGTGCCCCTGCCTCCGACCAATCAGGAGCATTCCAACGGACTGCAGATGCTGCGGACTGTCGGGATGGGAAAGTATGAGTTCACTGACCCTGGGCACCCTAAAGGTAAGGAGACAAAGTTCAAAATTTTATTTCCCGATTCCTAACACCAATTTTCCATCAGAATCGTTATATTTACAATAAGTACAATTAACCCCCGTGTCTTGCTTGTCATATTTCTTTATATACATAGCCTGATAGACCTAAAGATATGTTCTCTTTGCACTTGAAAAAGAATCTTGTCCATCGTTCCTGGTGTTTTACCTATAATAATTGCTGATTTTATTTTCGTTTCCTCCTTGTTCTGTTGGTGACGCCTCCTGATTATGAAATGTTTGCAGCGTATAAATTTTAAATCGGAATGAATTGTATCTGTTACTAATTTTTGGCCCTGCAGTGCTGTACTGCCTAATGTAAGATGCAATATTTTATAATAATGTCATTTTATTAATCAAAGAACATCTGACAGTATTTTCTTATTCATGTGGTTATTTAAGGATCCATATTTTGCAGAGGAGTACAACTTGGCATAGCGATCAAAGTAGTGAACTAAAAGAAGCCACAGAGTGTCTCCCAAGCGTTGTTGACACGTCTTGTGGGTAGGCAGCATGGGCTGAAAGCTGCACCTATATATATATCCCTCAGGCACAAAAGCACAGCCACAGTACATTCCATACAGGGCAGAAATTACAGCTGCAAGTGTGCGGATTAATCGGCTGTCTCCTGCACATCATATATAAACACTTAACGCAAATACAGGTTAATATGAATGTGGGAAAAATTCTTCCTGAATTCTGGTTTAACATGCTTTGAATCTAAATGCATTTTATCAACTTATTAAAGCAGGACCTATTTAATTATGAACTCATGTAGAGGGATGACCGAAATAACCTACTGATGAAGCCTAGGCGTCGGCCCGTAAGGTTAACGCTGACGTTCATTTGGCTAAAACGTTGCCGTGTTTATTTTTTGTATAAATCTAATTCTTTAATGATCCTTCAGTGTATTGCAATTGTGGGCCACATAGAATGAGTTAATTTGTACTGTAACCGGTCAGGGAAATTGCATTAATCTTGCAAAGCATGAATTATTCAGTGTCAAACTCTCAGACGTTATGTTAAATGTAATGCTATACTTCTATTATAAGGCAGTATTTATTTAACGGTAGGCATGGATTTCACAGAAGGAAGCCTAACTGATCTGCATCTGTAAAATGGATAGGCTGAGGACAGGAATAAACACAGTAATTGACTAAATGTTTCCACAGAAAAATACCACAGGTACAATAAGTAACCCTCTATTCAATTATTAACGACAAATGATTATTTGTCTGAAATAAACCAAAAAGACATCTGATAAATAATAAATAAGAAAGTTAGTGTGGTTTTGGGGGAGCTTGATAGTTGTTTGGACTCTCCTTATTCCATTTATTTTAATCTAGGCTTAGTTATCATAAAGACGCAATGTAAATTGTTTACGATTAATACTTCAACTATCAATGCAAAACATATTTGCTGCCTATGTTCACTGTCCACAGAAAAGCTTTTTTTCCCCATTCGCTTCCCTTTACATATGCTGGTGAATTCGAAGTTTCTTACAGCAAGCTTATTACAGAATGCATTACCATAATCGCGCATTGGAGAACGGTTGTAGTGTCATTTCCTGCACCCTAACAAACGCTCTTTTCCATCATCTTAGTTATTTTAAAGTGTATCCAGGATGTTAATTACCTTATTACATTTTTAGCATGACAAGCTAAGATGAGTAGGAGTCTGGCTAAGGGGGATTTGTGAAGATCTGGGTGCATAAACAGTTAAAACATTAAAAGCAGATGCCCTGTCTCCTTTAAACCAGATGCAAAACATGTGGTGATTCATTGAATATGGCCAAATGCTTCTCGCGTCTTTGGTTCATTTTCTTTTCTTAAAAAAAAAAAAAAAAAAAAGTATAATGAATGCTGAGTGTGAGAACAGTAACTCAACTTTAGCTGCCTGATTATAGGATTTTAAGCTACTGACTGGCAACAATCAGGCAGTTATCCTAATGTCAAGGTTTCCATCACACCTGGGATGTGATTCTTTCATGACGTGCTTGGTTGTGTTTGCGCGGTCGAAGTTCGGCATTCAATCTAACCGGGTGGGTGGACAATGTAGGCTAACAAGGTCATTTGTAGTGTGAGTTTGGTAAATGGAGTGGTTCATGAACAGGGAATTAGACACTTACCAAAGTTTGTGCAGACTGTAGGGTTACAGCTTATTTAATGTTTGCTTGCTGATGTTGCTAATGTCAGCTTCAGTGTCGCGTGCCGCATTTCTCTTTGTTATATTGGATTTTGTTATATTTTTCAGCCGTATTGGATTTTGGTAGTAGCTGCAGGCGTGAGACGGCCTGGCCCTTTCTTGTGAACTGAACATGTATTGTGAACATTTTAAGCTCCGTAGAAACATTGAGAATAAGGCTGTATAATAGTTTTGTTTTTTTTTAACTACTTTTGTGTACAAGCCCACATTGACAGTTGTTCAATGTGAGATCAAATGTCATATGATAAAGTAAAAATATTGCATTCTTTTGTTATTTTATAGATTAAAATGCTAAATAACTCTTTGCATGTTCTTTCTGATTATCGATGGTTGTACTGCCAGCTCCCAGTGTAAGTCTGGGCCCGACGATGTTAGTTCTTCCCATTAAAGTGTTTCTGAATAGTCTGACTTTCATCCGAACTCCTTCTGGCCGAGTTAGCCTACATGGTGATGCTGACAATACATATAGGATGGAGATGTGGAGAATGAAAGAAGGGGAGAGAGAGAGTTTTTTAGCAACTTTCTCACATTAAATAACCATGCAGAAATGATTCTACTGGGCCCTGTGAACCATGGTCTACTGGATGGCCTCTTTTAGGGAGAATATTTTACAAAGAGTCTGTTCATGGACTACTCTACACGTGTGTCTATTTTTTATTACATTTGGACAATTCTTGTAGCTTAACGAAGAGGGAATGGCGGAAATGCAATGGTTGTGCAGATGTATTGCATTTTACAGATTTCTTTTTTTGCAGAAAAATGAAAAATCTTGTACTCTAAATAACTATAAGGAAAAGGATTCTTGGTGTGACGCAAACTTTTTACCTTTGAGGACCTTATGGGAAGTAACTTAAATATCTGCATCTACTGCCTTGGGCATATTAACGACAAGTTGTTCCCTGGCTTCGGAGTTGCACACTATTTATGTATTTGCGTATGTGGGCATATACTGTAATACGTATATAAATCATATTTAGCACAAATGGTAAGTTCTGCAGCCCAGCCCAGCGGGATGCCGAGGCGCACAGCGCTGGTCGTGACTCCATGTATAGCTGGAAGCAGCCAGAACTCGCAGGGTCCAGATCTGTCGTGATTTACCCCCTGACGGCCAGGAGTCTTGGCTGGGCTCTCGTCCCGCCGCTTTCCTGACCCAGCCGTGTCGCGCTTTAAGTGTCTCCATGCGCAGCGCTTTGTCCAGGGCCGCCTTCTGTCAAAATGCGCTCTTCGACGGCTGCTGGCAGCCCCGCCTCGCCCACGGTTACAGGCTTTTAGCGAAAGCTTTGCCGTTAGTTTCCAGACGGTTTCAAGTCCGCTGGCAATAAATATCTCAATTGTGTTGCGATGAGAGATAAAGGGGCTACGGTGGTAAACACTGTGGTATATTCCATTTCGGAAGTAAGTGGTGATTGTTTTATTGCATTATTTAAACTCTTACGGGATTTATAAACCAGCTAAATATACTGGCAGTGGTTTTTATTTTTCTGCAAGACTATCGATAAAAATGAACATCTGAATTTTATAATTGGTTTTGTTATAATAGGGCCATGTTGGATAGTTTACTGGTGTTGTACTTTTTGTAATAACTAATTGAGACACAATCATGAGAAACGGTCATGTTTCTCGTTTATTTCTTTGGACTCAAAAATATAAACAGACGAGCATAAGAATCGATAGCAGCTATTATCAATGGTAGGTTAAGGTATTAAATGTTTGACAAATCATAATGAAAGTAGCTTTTGTTTGTTACACAGACACGCAACATTCATCCCGTTGGAGTTCTGATTTTGATTTATTTTCATAGCATCTACAAAATCAACTTAAAGCACCCTGTATAAAAGTGTTGTCATGAAATTATTCCGGCCATCTTTCTTTTAAGTACGATGCCATTAATGAATTATTATTTTTAAAAATTCCCTTAATTTACCCGATTGCAGGGAAATTGTATCCTTTATGATGTGGATGGTACAAAACCAGGAACAGATGTATGTATGTATGTGTGTGTGTGTGTGTGTGTGCCTTGCCTTGTGAGGATCAAATGTTCCCACAACATGATTAATACCATGCCTATTTAGGAAAACAATTTTATTAAAATCAGTATTAGATTTCTTTAGTGCGGGTTTTCTTCCCACATGTTGTATTACGAGAGATTGGTATTTCCCCAGTAACTTTGACCATGCTTTGCTGCCGGATGAAGAATGCCAGATCCTTCACCATGTATTCCATCCTCTTCAACATTGCAGGGGGAAAATAATTCCCTGTGCTATCTTATGATGGGTCATTCTCATGAGAACAGTGACCCACTTTAAAAGAACGGTAGGCAATTAGCTTAGGTTATTCGCGTACCTCCATCAGATATTAGATGTACAGGGAAACAATTTTTGAAGACAACTTTTTCCGAATCGTCTTTGGTTTCGCTTTTTCTGCCGCTGTGTGTCTGGAGTATGAATGGCCCTGCGTGGCAGATATTGTTCCCCTACTGAAAGGCCAAAACTGTCAGCCAGTTTAGCTGTGTATAATTTTCAGGGTGAAAAGAATGCCATATTATGAAACTTGCAATAAATAATTTGATGACCACAGTGTAAACCACTGTATCACAGAACAATGGCATAGAACCACTGTAGCAGTAGGGACCTTAAGAACATGGACAGTGCTTTTAAAAAATAGATTTATTACAATGAGCATAAATATAAACATCATATCTCATTATATTAGTCAGCTAAGTTAGATGCTACGTGATGTGGTTCAGTGCACGAATGTATGTGTGGTTGCATTGTTCATTTTGTTTTTCGTTTTTGCCATTTTCAAGTAGTACGATGTGATCAGTGCACTTGTACAGATGAGAAAACAATTGCCTGTTTTTCCTTGATGTTAGTGGTCTAGGGGAAAAATTGCTGTGAATGACTTTTTTGACTAAATTGCTGTACTAAAAATATTCTAAAGACAGCAGAAACATTCCTTCCCGCAGTTGTCGGTTAGCAGATTTTGGGCAGGGCTTCAGTGTGTCCAGTACCTCGTCTCCTCTCTGGACCAGCTCTAAAAATGCTAAATAGTGTTTGTACCAGTGGTTAAAGTTTCCCCCAGTTCTCCTCCTATCGGTATAATTTGAGATTTTAGCATGGAAGAAGTTAAGCTCCCTGCTGGCTTCTGTTGCAGCCTCACTGCTGAGCTCGTCAGGAATCACCCTTATCTGATTTCTCCAAAAACAACAGGCAGTGGTCAGTTCATGCGGTTTGTCTTTACGCAGGTTAATCTGAAGCTTCAATTTGCTGTTGATAGTATCTGCAAAAATGGAGTCGAATTCCCCAGCCCAGAAGTCATTCTGGAAGGGTTAACAATGCTGAGAAGTAAACAGTATTGTTATATAAATAAAACTATGTATTGCTAAGCCATTCCCCAATAGTGTGCATTGAGCTAAGAGGTAGGAACCAGCGTTCTGCGATATTCACAGCTTGATGAGAACAGACGTGTTGCTCTTTATTGCTTGGGTTTTGCTGCCTACAGGTATTTCGGATAGTGTTTACAGTTCCGGCAGGACCCATCCTAGCTCTAGGCTGCCAATTGTCCCCCACATCCCAAATGCTATTTATATGTTTCATTATATTACATGTAATGGACCAGACAGCTGAAATGAATCATGGTAGAAGGTAAAGTCACACAGGCTTGTGAATGAGGACTCCGAGCTGGAATTTGCAAAAATTAAGTTCCTGTATAAATGTATAGTACGGTTATGCAGGCTCAAGTTTGATCCCTATTTGAAAATGAACATTATTGCATATTTTTTTTGTCTGGTTTATTTCACCTGCATCATGTAAGATATTTATCTGGCACAAAATACCCAGGAAGCGACATCAAACGCAACATAAACTTTTATGTTATTATTGAATTTTGCATGGTTGTGCAATGCAGTTTATATGAAAATGTATGGAGGTGAAAGGAAAGCCCTTGGCGGGCTGTGTCTGGCACGGCAGAAACATCCAGCAGAATCAGTATGGAAGAGAGTGAGTTTGCCCTAGAGTGAGTCTCATCAGAGGCAGAAGGGGGCTTCATTCAGCCGACTGTCTGCTGTTCAAGCCTGATTTGTGCTGCTATTAAGCGGTTTTAGTTTCCCTCAATCAGGTTTTTATTAAGTGTAGCGCATATTTGTAAGCAGGCTGTTGTGAAAATGCTTCACAGTTGATCTTCTAGAAGGCATTAAAGAAAATGTAAATTTTCCAATGGCAGTGTGGGGGTGAAAATTACTCTATACGGGGAAAATGGTGTCTGTAAAAAAGAGAGACTACCGTCGACAAATTAGATGTGAAGTCCCCGTGATTATAGCTAATAATAACATTGGGGTTCGCAATCATGGTTGGATGGTTCAATTTGTGGTGGCACTGATTGAATCGTTACTGACTCACACCTAGGTCTCGCTTTTATCAAAATTCAGGGTAGTATCAGTGGTCTGAGTCACAGTCTCACACAGGAATCAGGAGAACGAACAAAATAAATAATTAAATACTTTCACTATAAATGCTTTGTATGATATAGAGATCAGCTCAATATGGAATAACCCCAGTGGAATAGGCTCATTGCTACATAATCAAATTATGTGAGGCAAAGGATATAAAAAAAAATCACAAGGGAGATCTGAGATCGTCAACCTCAATCATGGCATAGCATAACTAATGGCAGTGGGAATATCAGTGTTTGAGTTGGAAGTTGACTGCTCAGGCATGCAGCAGATTCACCGCACGGGTCCATCGGAGGACGCAGTCTGGAAAGCATGGTCCTACAAGCGCGTGTGGGAATCCCAAAATGACTGTACGGAAGACTGAATTGGATTTAAATGTGAGAAATTTGATAGTCATCTGTCTACCCATAAGGGTATACCCAGAACAGGGTCAGAGTAAGTCTGCAGCTGGGAAGTGCCGGGCTTATGGAAGTGGAGACGTGGGGCATACATGTCATGTGTGGGCGTTGGATTCAATGGAAATCATATTCAATGTTCTGCTGGTCTCCTGTGGCTACCCTGAGTTTCCCCTAGCAGTCCAAAAACGCACAGTTAGGCTAGTTGGAGTCTCCAGGTTTTCAATAGTGCAGGAATGGCCAGTCATATCTGCAGAGGGGCAGTGTGTGTGCAGGTTTTTAGGGTAACCATTAGGCCAGCTGTTCAAACCCAGGTGTGAGGACTCTTTTACCCAGTCAGACCTCTAATTAGTAATCTAATTAGGGAGTTGCAGCACAAACATGCATACACGATGACCCTTTATGGATAAGACTAACCACCCCTGTTATTCTGTGCATACGCGCGTGCATGGACATGCACGGATGTGCACATGCCCTGTAATAAATTGGCATCCTATCCAACCATCCAAGATGTACTCCAATCCAGTGTTGCCTGGGATAAAACCCAAGGGTTCCCACCTCCCCCTGCCCACCAATTACCCTGACCAGGATAAGTGCTTGAAGATGGGTGCATGTCACTTGACCTCATGTTTTTGCCAGAACCTCAGAGTGCTCAGAGAGAGAGCGCCCCTTGCAGAAATAGGGGAGACCATGCAAACTCCGCACATTTACTGCCAAGGCCTGGAATCGAACCAAACACGTCGGAGGTCACAGTTTTACCCACTGAGCCAAAACACCACCTAAATATTTTGTTATATTCTCTGTACAACATCAGTATAGGCAGGTAGGTGATTGATGTTTTTTTATTTTTAGTTATGGTACGTATCTTTGCAGGGAAACTCTTCCTCGAAATATTGAATAAGCAGCGTGTTGGACTAATCAAATCTCAACAGTGTAACACATGGGACTGGCTTTGCTGCCTCAGATAGGAAAAGCACTTTTCTTTCCCCCCTGAATTGCCGCATTCTGCAACTAAAATAAAGACTGTTAAAATTTTCTAAAGCGAGCATCAGAGGTGCAGGTCAATTATGAAGCAGCCATCTTTTTGCAGCATCAGCAGTAACCTAGAATCCAGTTAAGTTCAGCACAGTCTGGGAATGTGTGGCATTCGAGCAGGTCCCGACGTCTGTGCCTTATCAGAGTTTAGCACGAGGGACCTCTGGAATGATCCGGTCCCTGAGAATAATGCAGAATGAATATGAGCCCCAAGCCAGGTAAAGCATTTTGGTAGTTTGTCATGCGCATGGTTGTGCGTTGTTAGCTTAGCTATGGTAGCTAACTCCATCCATACGAACGCCATCCTTGTGCAGTAGTGTATGCAGGGTCCGGCAAAGACAGCGATGACGCTTGCAGGTGAGCCAAGTGTGTACTCCAGACCACTAGAGCTGGCAGATAACTTGCTTACTGTCATACTTCCTGTAAATGTACACATTTTGCCCCCATCCCTTCTGTTGTCTAAGTTGGATATCAGTAATTGAAATAGTGTGAGCAACATTGCCTTATCAGTTTCTACTTGCAATATCTTAATAAAAATCTCGCTTTAAATTTAGCTAGCACTTGAATATAGCCCTATGTGTGTTTTTGTATAAAATATAAGATACAGATCTACAGCTTTTGAAATGCATTGCGAGATTGGTTCTCTGTATTTGTGTCCACTACACAATATCCAAATGTGTATGGAGAGCAAATCCAGACCCAGACACTGTAAAACTGATGCATTCTGTAATGTTATACACAACATAATTCGTAAATGCATGACTGCTATTTTGAGAAAGTTGTATGGTTTTATGAAATATTGAAATTTGCAACACTTTGATTGTCCAGACCAAGGGATGGAATCTTGGCCTCAAAATTTCGCATTAACAGCAGTTCATTTCATAAAATTAACTTTAAGGTTTGGGGGGGGGGGGGGGGCCGTATGTGTACTGTATGTCTAAGCGGCCCGCCCCATCAGGAGTGTGTCACACAGCCTCTGGCTGAAGCTAGCCTCAGATTCACTATATTTGGCCTGGGCCTGGCGGTGGTGCGACGGCTAATGAACCATGAGCCCAGCGCCTCCGCAGCCCAGCTACGCCCATGCAGTCCTGCTCCAGTGGGCTTTGATTGGACGTTAACCTCCAAGTCACTCTGTTCTTCAACACGTGGAGCCTGACGTACGTCAGAGAAAACCATGGCAAGATATACAAATATAAATCAAAAAATAATGCTTTAGTCATGACAGATTTTTATCCCGCTAGATAAAAGAAAACTATGGCTAAATGGATGTAGTTTGGGACGTACTGCTCTGAACAGTAACATTTTTACAACAAAACAGTGTTAAAGGTGCTAGGTTTAACAGTTTGACAACCAGAATGTCAAATTGAACCTGATCCATTTATAGTTATGCAGTGCATTATGTTGCATGGAGCTTTGGAAATTTCTGTAACTGATTTGTGGTTGAGACCAGCGTGGTGCTATATTGGTTCACGAAGGACTCCTGCCTTTGCCTGTACGCGGTTAACTGAATAGATGGTTTTAGTTCTGATCTTTTATGTTCATGTAGGTCTCCATTAACACCGCTTGCCTTACCATGTAATAAAAAACAAAAAACCTGGTGCCCTGCGTGACACCAATTTCTGAAATACGGTGTCCTGGAAGGAATGAACTGTGAGAATAGCCGGATTCTGTTGGGAATGGACGACAATTGCGCTAACTAGCAGCATATTCAAGCCAGTCATACATACATACAGTACCAGTCAAAAGGTTGGACACATTTACCAATAGAAAGGGTTATTTGTACCATTCTTTACATTTTAGAATAAAGACATGAGCACTATAAAATAACATGTATGCGATTATGCAATGAACAAAAAGATATTGAACAAAAAATGAATAATTTCTTTGGGGGGGGGGGCAGCTCTGTGGGTTTGGCCTTGGAAGGATACTGGTTCAAATCCCTGGGTTCAGCAGCGTGATCACACCAATGGGCCTTTGAGCAAGGCCCTTAACCCCTTAACCCCTGCTCTCTCCTCTACCACTTTCATGAGGCGGCCACCTGGCATGCTCCTGGGACGTCCCACATACAGTATATGATGAACACTCTAAGGCCACTATCTTTCACTTTCTGGTCAAACTCCTCCAAAACCATTTGTACTGTGTTTAAGGTCAACTGGTCAGATAGTGTGATGTAACACTTTCCCTCTCCTTCTGTAGGTGGCTTTGCATGTCTAAACTTTTGACTGGTACCGTACCTATGTACATACACACTTCTGCAGATGGAAAATAAAGGATCATTTCACATATAGGCACACTTTGAGTAAAGTCAGAGTAATGGTTATGGTAGCTTTAAAAATTCTATGTCCAGTCTTCAGAAAACTGCGGCAGAGTAACTAAGTGCAAAAACATTTTAGCTGTTGAATTATGTCAAGTTGTATTTTCGGCCCTTTCTGGAGCAGTGTTCTTTATCTGATTAGGGTTATTGATTCTGATGTCGCACTCATTGTTTTATTTAGCAGTTTAAATATAGCCATTTCATCCAGTTTGACAAAGGAGGCTGTAATCAGATGGAGTCTGCCTGGATTATATAGGCCAGGCCCGGTCATGATTGAGTACCGGTTATTTATTCACATTCCCTCGTTTGATGCTCAGTGGGTGGACGCCAAGTGACAGAGCTGTGGACGTCTGACGGAGTGTAATCATTTTTGTGACTGGGTACAGAGATCATCCCAATATTTCTCCTCTTGTACTTTGTAGCATTGTCTCATTGGAGCTTGTGGGTATTTTACTTTAACATAAAAACGTTTTCATGGCAAAAAGAAAAATGATTCGTTCAGAGAGAGTGAGAGAGCCAATATCAGATTGTAGAGCAGGCAGGACCAAGACATCTGATTGGGTGGTCCTGCCTCCTCTAGTTGTTTGGAGCCACCTCCTTCTACAATCTGATTGGTAATCTCTTTGAACCAATAATTTTTCTTTCTGCCCTCAGAACATTTTTGTGTAAGTAACTCCCACAAGCCCCATTGGAGGTTTTCAAATATGTCACATGCTATCTGAGCCATTTTTGAGAGCCATCTGTAGTTTGGTAATCAGCTCAGTCTACCTTTATGCCCTAACATCATGTTTGGCATTTGATCTTTGAAGCTGGGTATAATTTAACTAGGAACTACCCTGAATGTAGCAAGCCAATGGGATAAAGATAAAGCCCAAGGCAGTGTGGAAAATATGGCTGGTTTTCCCTGTTTCAGATGCTAAAAGTGGAGATGTGTTGCTGAAAAGTCACTATGCACAGCTTTTCCTCTGTCGTATAGGTGTCATGCATCATCTCAAGGTTTTCACTTAGCAAGTAAGGTTGAATTTTCAGCAACACAGGGAAATTAATGAGGCAGAGCTGACAGAACGTACATTTGCAATTATATATTTCTTAAGTTACTTAAAAACATTTCTTGCATTCTTGGTTGAGATTCTATTACGGTGAAACAAACCTTTTGGTGGCCAAGAAGAAGGGGCACACACAGGGGCGGGACCACAGGGAAACTGGCTTCAGCTGAAAGCTGATTGGCCCCCAGAGTGCCCTGTTCCCTGTCACTCATAGTCAAAACATTTCATTGGTAGGCCGCTCTGTATGAATTAT
>JAODUD010000026.1:18091415-18115071 GCA_026784285.1 Stomatorhinus walkeri
AGGGTAAATTGGAAATTTCTCTTAGCAACACTAAACAAATTTGGGTTTGGATCATCTTTCATTAACTGGATTAAAATGTGTTGAAAGCACCTAGGTCCCAGTCATGGAACCCACCAGAAGGATGGCTGCTGGCTACCTGTGGCAGAACTCGTTCTCTTCCCATCATCCTTTGCTTCTTACCCTCCCCTCTATTGTCCTCTCCTCCTCCCCCATTGGCATCTCATCTGTCTGCCCTGCCTGTCTCCAGTGTATACATGTGCAAAGCTTCCAGAATGAATTATGTGCAAATGGAGTAGGCTGTAGGTGACACAGCGATGGCCGCAGCTGTTTGATTAAATGATAGTAGGAGCCGTCACACAGGGCATGTTTGGCTACTGCCTGTCAGTCCCCCAAAATCATCTCCCGGACGAAGATAATTATCCAGTTAATTAACCTGTAAATTTTAAATGGTAGCCGTCGCCAACAAACGTGACCGCAGTCTGACACATAACAATCAACAAAGTGTAGCTATTCTAAAACTGAGTTTCGTCTGTAGGAATTAGCGGGGTTAAATTAGCAGGAAGTGGTGCGTGACAGCGCTGCACCTAGAATCGTGTATTGCGTTAAAATAGGCAGCTGCTTTAGGGGAGTCACAGGTACTGCTCTTCAGTACCAATATTACCCCCACGCCGGCACACAAATGGTACTGTCTGCTCTGCTCACCCCATTTCCGCTTTATTTATGTGTTTTGTACATTTATTGTTATTTGGCCAGCTCAGTAATTTCGTGGTGCAAATATTTTCTCGCACACACACACACGCGCACACACATACACAGACTCTAAGCAAGGCAAATGCCAAGCCTCATGTCATATAAAGGTGAGGCGAATCCGTAACTCAAATGCCAAGTGCAGAGCTGCTGGGTGGGTGCCAATTTATTAATGTACGATATCAGACCGTAATCTGCAGTTGTGTGAGTGTGCAGCCATTTCCTCCAAACTCTGTATATCGATTTGAAAGCAAGCCAGCTAGATTTCCATCGCGTTTCCTTCAGATGTTCTTTTGCCTATAGTGTACCTAAGAGAAACAATTGGTTATGTGTAAGTTGTACATCGGTTGTAGCTGTGTTTTTTTAAAAAGAGATTATTATAATGTTTTTATGCCGCCTTAGTGTGTCACCACAGTGAGAGGCCCGGGTGTCCAGGGGTTTGTTTAACGGTCTCTCCACTGTCACTAGGTCATCAGGGGAAAGCAGGAAGGGGGAGAAGCTTGAGCTGTCGATGAGCAACATCAGAGCGGACGTGCTGGAACTCCTGCTGGAATTTGTCTATACTGGGTCCCTTATCATCGACTCCGCCAATGCAAAAACCCTGCTGGAGGCGGCCAACAAGTTCCAATTCAATACCTTTTGCAAAGTTTGTGTGTCCTTCCTAGGTGAGTTCCAGCCAACTCTGGAACACTGTGACACTGTGACAGATTTCTGTTTCTCTATTTATCTGTTTGTGGCTCTCAACCATTGATATGCCTCAACCTGAAGGACGGGGAGAAAAACCACACAGCCTGAAAGTTGTTACAGTATTTTTTTGTAAACAGTTTTTTGAAGGACAATGAAATATTTTTCAGACCTACTCTAGGTGATTCATAGAACCATAATTGCATTAGATGTAACTACTCAAACTAATAAAAGTAAGACCATAACACCCAAATAATTATTTGCTGGCTTCAAACTACAGCACAATAAAAGCATTGAGAAAATGAGAGCGCATAAACCAAAAACAGCACCATTGTTTTAGCCATGCAACTGCCAGAGAAACATTTACAGCAGTGCTTTACAGAAAGCTCTTTGTAACTGCCCTGCTTGATGTTTGGTTTCCTTCAGTAGTGATGATTTTTAGACTGTGCCTTTTGTCTGTGTTTTTTCCGTCTGATTCAATGTCTTTTGTTTTGCTAAATATGTGTGGAAAAATCCAAAAAACTAGCAAAGTTTGAAATGACAAGAAAAAGTCATTTCAAGGAAGTACATCAGAAAAAAATTATCACATAAATGCAGACATTCAGATTACTGTTAGTGTAATAATTAAAATGAGTGTATTGCCCGAAAGATGACTCAAATGAACGCTGATATATTGTTTGAATTTTTCTTATCGCTGTCTTTTTTGTGTTAAGCAGCCATTGAACTGTGACCCGTAATGTTACTCTGCTTTGGCATAACTGGACTAGGCTATGAATTATGAAATAGATGCTGAAAGTCTGTTTCCCTCAAACCAGTAATGTTAGGTGACATCATAGCCAGCAGACGTACAGCCGCCAGATCCAAAACAGACACGGATAATCCCCAGCCCCCCCGTCTGCAGTCGTAAATTTGTAATCAGTGCATTCGGCCTTCAGCCCTGTTTTGAAAATCCCAGTTTACTGAGACACACGTCGGCTACTTCGGTCTCCAGTGATGCAAACCAGCCTTGCGCTGTGAAGCAAACGTCTATGTATCTTCAGGTGAACCATAGGTCAACCCATTTACTGTAAATGTTTACAAATGTCTGTCTGACTGTCTGCCTGCCTGCATGCGTACTCATGCACACATTTTTCCAGTTCTACAGCTGGATTAGCTAATTGTACTGTAGCAGTTTAGAAAATTTTATCTTTTTTTTTCTCCTTTACTTAATTCAAATTAATTAAAATGTGTGTCTTTGGGCATGTTGGCCTGAAAAGGTCTAGGGTGAGTTTCCTGAAGCCTTCTTAATTCGATATCGTTCCAAAGTTCTGCATTAAAACGAAGAACATAGCATTAAGAAGGATTCGGGAAACTCACCCCTGGTCGGTTGGCAGGTGTGTTTGGTGACTTCAGACCCAGGCGGTGACACTTCCTTTGGTCATTCCCTGGTCTTTCTCTGCGGCGTCTCCTGTAGATATTTTCACGGATGTTCCTTTCCTTCCAAGAAAAGAAAGTAGCACTCAGAATTCAAAGGCAAATTTTCCCAGCACTGTCCGTCATTTTTCCAATTTCCACACATCCACATGATGACCTCGTTGCCGAAATGCTTGGGATGCAGATGTGTGTGTTTCCTGCACCCGTATCTGGCCAGATTTTCTTAATTCGTTGTGGGAAAGCCCGCACACCCAGCGGGAGCACTCCAAGGGTAGCTATCTCAGATGTTCTGCCGCTGACCTTTTTTAGGGCTTGGAAAATGGTCTTTACTTGCTTCGGCTAATCTGAGGGACCCTCTGAACAGCCTGTTTCCTGTGTCCAATCGATTCCCCTTCTTGTTTGTCCTTTGCCTCCAGCTGCTTGAGTTATTACTCACTCTGCGTCATGGCTCTGTGCTTCGATAAATATAAACCGCTACACACATGCACAAAATGCATGGGTATACACATACACACACACCAACATATCCTGGCCTCTGATGTTTCCTCGATTAGGAATCAAGACCAACGTCAGAACAGCGTCTGATATATTTATTTTTTTGGCCGTTTCTCTCCCCTTCCCCCACACCCCCACAGAAAAACAGCTGACAGCCGCTAACTGCCTGGGGGTGCTGGCCATGGCCGAGGCGATGCAGTGCAACGAACTGCACAACATGGCCAAAGCCTTCGCCCTGCAGAACTTCCCGGAGGTGGCCTGCCAGGAAGAGATCCTCAACATCTCCAAGGAGGACTTTGTCAGCTACATGTCCAACGACAGTCTCAACACCAAGGCTGAGGAGCTGGTCTACGAGACTGTCATCAAGTGGATCAAGAAAGACCCTGGCAGCAGAGTACAGGTTAGGAAGCGTCCCGGTCCTGAATGTGCTGATTGGATGATGCTGTCGCTGTTGCCGCCTTCGTTGTGCCTGATACTTCCATCCGGACTCATCATTGGTATTTTAAGTTGATCGCCCATCTCCAAAGGTTCAAAAACTAAACTCACAGGAGCTGCATCAGCAACCCTGTCATCGAAAAATGTGCCCTCGACTATCATGGCCCGCCGCGTCTGATATTTACTATTACTCGGAGCATGGAACGTTAAGTCGCGCTACGTTTGACGCCTCCCGCAGAGCCGTTTTGGCAGGAGAGTCATCTTGGCAAGGCAGCTGACGGAAGAATGGATCCTATACTGGAACGTGGACATGAATGTGTACGAGCGTGATTGAGCAGATGTGCAGGACTCCCCTCATGCTTCTCCCGGAAGCACTCGGACCATTCTTTACAGCACTTTATATAGATAAGATGAGCTGTGAATACACGCATTCTGTTTTCATTGCTTGCTAGTACCCACACCTGGAGATTTTCTAGCCATACCGCTAGCAAATTGTTCTATTTCTTACATAGGAAGCCACTTTCCTGCCATTATACCACCTATTTAATTCACTAGAATATCATTTAAATCTGTGCAATGACAGATTGCCCCTATGCGTGATTACTCTTATTAGCCGAAAGGTAGACAGACCTGCTTGCACGGTATTCATTTAAAAAAAATGCCAGTAGCTGCTAACAGTCCCAGAGGTGCTATTCTTGGGGTAATGGTAAATAAGCAGCCAATCTCAGGTACCAAAGCAATGGTATATGCAAGTAAACCAGCATATAATTATTCAGGTGGGAAAGAAGCGCAGCAAAGCCAGGAAGCATCATTATAATGAAATAAGGTGTAATCATTTATTTTTGCATGTATAGAATAATGTCTTACAAGGATTGTTGTTATACGCTATATTATAAACTGTATTGTGCACAATGTATTCGCTGGAGGGATCGTGATTATTATTTTTTTTGGATGGGAATAAGTTACAGTTTAACCACAACTCAAAAATTAGCACACGCTTTATATTCAGATTATATCGGAGAAGACAACAGCACCATTTCACTCAGGATTAATAACGTCGTTGTCCAGTGAACTGGCGGTTTAACAATAAAAATATTAACACACACAGCAAGCACTGCAGTAGCTGTCTGCGATAAAAGCCACGTTCCGCAGATTTATTTATAATGCATAAGCCGTATTTTATATGGCCACGCTATAAAACTTAAGTGCTTTTTGGAGAAGAGCAATATCCTTAAATGTAATATTTTCAGCACTGAATAAAGACAGTCACTGTTCAGTATTTATACAGTATTTAGTTACCATTATATATAGTACTATGACTTTTCATGGTGAAGTATATAGACACTGCTACTTTTTCTGTGTGCTATACTAGCATAGAGGTTATTAAATGACACCTGACAAATTCCAGTGTGCATTATCTTAGTAGGAGATATCTAGGGAATCTGCCATTCTTGGTATTACAATCCTAGGAAGTAAGAGATGGTTGATTTGGTTGGTTTTGCTATGGTATCTGATACAAATCCTTTTTCCTCGCCCATGTCTGATGATTACAGAGATCATTTACTAGATATTTTGCTAAATATTAAGTTGATTAGTTCAAAGATTGAATAAGCTTTTTTGGTGTGCATACAGTATTTTCTGTTCATTGCTAACAATTCATCAGTTTTGATTAGTTTATAGTGTCCATATGAGTTTCAAATCAAGGTCATAGCAATTTTGTTGCAGCCTATGCATAAATATTGTATTGATGCAGAATTATTTTCTGTTAATCACAGTTGGAGAGAGAGAGCCATGTACAATCAGATTCCAAAAGGCGTTTTTGAAACCAATGACAGCCCACTGTCCATTTGATATTTTTCACAAATCTATTAAAAATGATGCTTTCCTGCCAAAACTTGAAAACAAATGGGAAATGCAAATTAAACTTTGCAGTTCTATTGTCTGTCATTCACATGCTCTGCCAAAACTAAGGGTTTCGAGTGCTTCTCCTGTGATTTGTGCCAGATTTTAAATAGAAATTACAATATTTGATCGAATATAACCCCCCACAGGTCTTTATGGTTTAACCCAAAATTCAGATTCAAAGCACAGCATGGGATCTGCATTTCATTCTCCCAGTGTTGGCCCTGGCAAAATTCAAGAGGAAAACAGATTCAGTTTGCAATTCCATTTCCAACAGGGGCTGGAATAGGTCATTATAGAGTTTTTACAGGAGATCATTTGAAACTACACTGGAGCTGAAACAGGGATCTAATAAATAATCTGGAACCCTGAGGATTAACTTTAATGGTAGAGACCAACTGGATTATAGAGTTTTTTTTCCCCCATGTTCTTCAGTGTTGGGTAATGAATACTTAGCCAAAGATGAGGCAACATGGTCCATTATCTCTCAGGTGGTATTTTATAGGTAATAAATCTGATCTTTTTCCATGTATATTCCTTACTGTAAACCACTTTGAGCTGTTTCCCTTTTGTTCTTTATTAATCAGACTCATTCATTCATTTGATGCATCAGTAAATTTGCTCATGTACTGATCAGAATGGCTAATCTTGTGAGATTTGAAGATTGCTATTATGGATGTCTTGGAAATAAAGGCACTTCCAGATTGTAGTAATCAGTGAGCCACTATGCATGTCATCAGCATGTTGGACCAGGGCTTTCAAAACTACTGTATGTCTTATTATAGAAAAAGTTTTATCCTTGCGTATTTGGGGAAAATTATGGAAATATATTAACCGTGTGATTTTGGAACGAAATGTGAAAATGACACGTGTGATTGATGAGAGGAGATACTTCTGCAAATACTATAGTTGGTGAAATGTTAATCCACAAAAAAATTAATTTATTGCTGTTTTCATTCTCACAACTATATTTTCCGGGGCCTTTTTATGTTCCATAGCTATAAATGTAGTTTCCAAAGGCTCGAAAAATTGATATAATAAACATTTTGTCATTTCTTCAGCTTGTAGATCCATTAACTCCCAGCTGATGTATAATATTTTGTGACTGAGATGCCAACTCTGCCAAATGTGTTTACCTAATATTCCGAGGAAGATCTGAGACACTACACCAGGGGTCTCCAACTCCGGTCCTGGAGAGCTACTATCCAGTAGGTTTTCTGTCCCACTTGGCTTCTGATGAGCGAAACCTGGCCCTGGTATTTACCTGAAAACAGGTGTGGCTCATCAGACACCAGGTAGGATAGAAAACCTACTGGATAGTAGCTCTCCAGAACCGGAGTTGGAGACCCCTGCACTATACAGTCTGTGTAAATGTAGCATGTCTGTGGATTCTCTGTATAGAATCTTTGACCCTTTTAAGTGGGGGAAACATCAGAACCTTTGTTTGGACTTATATGGACTCCATTACAAGGATTACATTGGGAAAGTAATCAGTTTGACTCCAGATTCAATGAGCTCCACCGTTTCTAGTATCCGCATCATGACATGTAGCCTGTGTTGATGTCAAAGACATACGTCTTTCTTCCTTCAGTACTTGTGTGTGTGTGTGTGTGTATATATATATATATTATATAACATTCAAACCTTTGTTTGTACCAGCGTGTCCCAGTTGTTTGTTTTTCTCCTCTGCATAGTTGTGCTTTTCTTCTGTGGTTAATCCCACTTTACATGTATAATGGTTTCAGTGTGCGCATTGGAACTTTCTCAGTATCTGCCAGTTACCGATCTTGCCTTGCGTAACATCTGGTGTGCCTGACCTTAAAAACATGTTTTGGAAATATGCATAAGAGAATAAACTGAAGAATGTAGCACTAATCGCATTATTCATGCAAACTGCCTTGAATGTCTGAATCCATTCAAGTCAGACAAAGTGGACACCATATAACATTATATTTATATGAACAAAAAAATATTTTACTTGCATTGAGCTCATTCATATTGAAAATTCTGTGTAAAACCAATGGTCCATCTCCATAACTTGTTCTCTACTTTTATATGGGCTAGTAATGCTATAAAGGGTGTTTTTTTTTTTTTTTTTTTTTTTTTTTTTTTAAATAAATTGTGTGTGTGTTCCCTGCAAACACTGTGTGTCCTAGTGGTTTAGCACGCCATACCTGTGATCGGAAGGTCACCGGCTCAAATCCGGGAGTCATGAGAGTGATGTCTCCATCGGGCCCCTGAGCAAAGCCTTTAACCCCTGCCGCTCTAGGGACTGTTTGCTTCACTTTGGCCAAAAGCAACTGCTGAATAGTGTAAAATGTTAAAACACAGTATAAGCACATGGGTGTACTGTATGTGTAGATACTGTTATCAAAAAAGTACAATTATTTGCCATACCATGGCACCTTAAATATATTTTATCAGTTTTAGTTTTACTATCCTACATAATCTATTGTCATTCAAAGAATTAAATGGATTCTTTTGATCAGCAAATCATTGTTCCCTATTCAGTATCACTAAATGTCTCTAGAGGAAGTAAGTTTCCCTGTAATTGTAGGCATTACAACAGCCCTCCACACCAACCCCATTGCTAGTAATTAATATCTGCTGAACGACTCCCTGCAGTTTGATTGACAGGTTACTGTCACGCGCTGTCCATTTCAATGACAGTTATTGCTCAATGATTGTACTACAATCAGGCAATAGTGACTTTTAGGACGTTGCAACCAAATAAATGTCTGGAAGTTTCATTTGCGCAGTATGTAGTAAATCTAGACAAATGCTTTTAAGCTTCTATTTCAAACATTTTGTTTTTGCATGAAACAAATAGTTTTTTTATTTGTTTATTTTTAACCCTCACAAATATCATTTTCAAACTAGCAGGAATGCTTAGGGCATATTGACCTGATGTAATTCACTGGGATTGCCGTGCCACGAAAAAGTAATTTAGGCTTACTGTAAAGCATTCACACTTTTCTATGGCTCATGTTGAAAACATTTTTAGAAATGGTTCATCTTCTGCCACTCAAAGCTGTGGTCTAGGCTTGAAAAGTCATTGCATAAACTGTAGCTTTGGAAATTGCGTGGGGGGGGAAAAACTCAATTTCTGATGCTATATAGAAAAGATAAAGCAATGTAAGTGGGTGGACAAAAACAATGTAATTAGGTTAAAAGTCCAGCTATCTATCGGTAAAGTTTATATAGCTTCTGTGGCAAGTAATATTACTTTTACTTGTAATTAAATGGTGGTCTGTGGTGAGGGAGAGGAAAGCAAGTCCCTGGTGGGCTTGGCAGATGCCTCATTTTTCATACCGTCCAGACATTATTACATGCAGTACTATATTTTGACCATTCAAAACAACGCTATTCAGGCTTCTTAAAATTTTGGTGGTAAAATCACCGAGTGAGGGGTTAACCAGGAGATTGCAATCACCAGAATTTTAAAATTCCACATTAACGTAAAATTCCATATTACCGTATACTTTCATATAGGTCAAAATTGAGTTCATGATAGATGTATTCTTTGTTGTATTCTCACTCTGCTTTAATCTTGTCATTGGTTTATAGAATATAAATACGATGCAGAAGTGATATTCATTGTCATTTTCAGTCACTGGATGCAGCCTTAAGCTGTAATTGCAAAGGGTTCGTACATCCAGCACTGGATCTTTGTTCATTGTGACTGTATTTGTTGTAGTAAATATGAAATATTTTCCATTATTGTTATGTTTTAGTAAAAGCATAAATAAAATTTATAAAATCTTCATTCCTTACCCTCCTGATATTATTTTTGATATGTATTGAAGACAGTCATAACGTTATATAACCATTTACCTGCACCATTAGTGAAGTGTACAGTGAAGAGTTATAAATAAATGGTTTGTGTAACACATCAAATCCAAAAGTGTACCATGGGAGAAACGAAGAGGAAACCTGTCTTTAGATGAGCTGCCTCTCAGTATAATTTCATGCTTGATCTCAGACACTTCTTTCAGACAAACCAAAAATGGCAATTTAGCGAAAAGAAGTTTGAAGAGTTTTACTCTGAAACATACATGAGCCACAAAAAATCATCTGGAAGGGGGTCGAATGGGTCCAGAGGGTGAAACTGAGGTCACTAAATATTTATATGCATGGCCAGTGGAAAAACAAGGCTCAGACAAAGTACTAAATTAAACCTGCTCATATTTGTATTTGGAAGCAAATCGTGTTCCGAATTTTTCCTCACTTTGTGTTGATCATGGTTTTATGTGACTTTATTGTATAGTCAGATGATGGAAACCTCTAGTTTTGTTTCCACATAAAATGATGTATCGTGGCTTGGGGAGGGGGGGGGGGGGGCAGTTCCAAACATGTTAAAGCCATATATTTGCTGTTTTTTTTTCCTTTTTTATACCTCTCCTGAGAAGTAAATACTTACATCAACTTCAAGGCCTCGCTGTCTGGCGGAGAGACCAGGCTGGCAGACAATTGCATAAAAAGTGTGTTTCACCAGGTCAATTTCAGAGCCGAGCTGCAGTTTATATTTAAAGAAAATAATTCTCAGCACAGAAGCATGACCGAAATAGCTTTGCCCTGTTCAGCGGTAAGGAATTGCATTTCACACTGAGCCCCTCCTTAGTGTTTGATCTGCTGATCCGCATTGACGCTGCTGGAACGGACGGGCAAAAAAAACACTTAATGGAATAGTTTAATCCATGATGTCTTTCCAATACGTTTGTTTAGTGAATCAGTTGAAGACCTCTGGAGTTTTGGAGGGAGCACATAGTTGCACGAAGTGCTTGTGTGTGTGTGTGAGATTATATATATATTAATATAAATATTTAAATATAATATATAAATGCGTGGCCCCTGAAATAGAACAGCCCCTGATCTTCTGCATTTCCAAGCATTTCATTACCTGTTATGTGGATTATGGAATTTGAATCCTTTTTGAATATTTTTTTTTCTATAACGTCTTACCAGTTTTTTTCCCAAGAAGAAGATGGCCTGAAAAATAAATAGGAAAAAAAAGTGTAACGTACATCTTCCATTTCTGCTTGTGCGATACAGTAGTGTTTCCCAACCGGGTCCTTGAGCCCCCACAGACAGTCCACATTTTTGCTGGGAGCTGGGAGGGAGCAAAATCATGGACCGGCTCGGGGTCCCCGAGGATCGGCTTGGGAAACACTGCAGTAGAAGATCATGGTGAGCGTGGCCTCTATCCAAGGAAGCAGGGGGCACCCTGGACGGGTTGCCAGCCCATTGTAGAGCCCCCATTCCTGTGGAATGCAACCCTTTTAAGAGTAAAAGGCCACAGGAGGTATTTGTTAAATACAGTAACAGGTTCATAGTTCTTGAGCTATTTGAAATAATTGGTCTTTCTTTGATTAATTCTGCAGAAACCTAGTACAGCCAGTCAAGATGCATTACACATTATTAAACTAATGAATAAATTATGTGGTTTGCTTCTTGATTTCTTTGTGGTTAGCATGCATGTCATGCACAATATTCATTCCGCATCGCGGGATGTACAGTCCGGGTAGTTTTTCCACTAATATGCCAGCATTTTTAAAATTATTATGTGTGCACATATATAATATATTTTTTGAGATGTTATGTGGGCGTTCAGACAAAAGATTTTTTTCTTTTAAAGTAATCTGGTAATATTGATGAATATAGATTAATACCTATTGCCTGTAAGGTGTAATTAAATGAGCCTACTACCCTTGAACTTCCATAACTGTTAATTTGACAGTTTAAACAATACTACAGTAATAATAAATTTGCTATTAAAAGATTAGCGCAGTTTTATGACCATGCAAAACCATGTTTTAAACGTGACGCTGCTGTGTAGGATCAAACTGAGGACGTGCTTTTTGTCCCCAAACCCTTCAGTTTATCGAGTACTTTCATTCTGTACTCGGGTACTCAGACTGTACTCGGGTACTCAGACTGTACTCGGGTACTCAGACTGAGCTCGGAACTGCTGACTGACAATAATCGCTGCCCTACAGGAGATGTACATTTCTCACTGTTGACGGTGTTAATCACTTTCTGATTGTTACTCGGATGTTGTTATAAATGCAATTATGTGCCGTGACAGATTGTTGAAATTTTTCCTTCCTGAAATGTGAGCCAAACCCCTTTACCGAGGAAGTAGACTGGTTTATTTCCAGTAACCCACTATTTTACCTTATCTTTATTCTCCTTATTGCACGTACTTTAGACTACAGAACGTAGTGATGTATGGGGTTATTCTTTATGAATGAATCTGCTTGGGTGTGTTTGTTGATTCTTCGACTCCACTGAAAAGGTACCCCCCCCTCCCACGCCCCTGCCAAGTGTAGTGACTGACTGTGACCAACAGGGAGGCCCCAGCCCGCGCGGACACCACGCAAATGCATGGTCTGATTGATGTTAAACATGGCTGCTGTATATTTGTAATATGCACTATTATATGTGTGCCCATCCTCCGCACCAGACAATGACATTCTCCCCTCGTTTCTCTCTCTCTCTTTCTCTCTCTCTCTCTCTCTCTCTCTCTCTCTCTCAGCATGTTTCCGAACTGCTGGCCGTGGTGCGTTTGCCTTTCATTCACCCTAGTTACCTCCTGAACGTCGTGGATAACGAGGACCTGATAAAATCCTCGGAAGCGTGCCGTGACCTGGTCAACGAGGCCAAGCGCTATCACATGCTGCCCCACGCCCGCCAGGAGATGCAGACGCCCCGGACTCGGCCGCGGCTCTCCGCAGGTACGATCCTTCCCTTCCAGCCTGTAACCCAACAAGCAGCAGTGTTTGCATATTTTCTACTTTCTATCTTCTTACATTTTATCTACTTTGGCGTTATTTAGATTCCCCATTCCGCGTCTTCTGCTTATTGATTTGAATTCTTCAGCCAAATGTCAGTGTATACATAATAAGGCCTCTCCACCACGACAAACAAACTCCTTAGCCACCCGTCGTTTTGTAATAAATCTGCATCGTAGCCAGGTAACTGTAAACCGAGGTGGCAAATGGTATTTTGAGACGTACGTGATCCTGACAGCTTCCTGTAAAATCTTATTGTTGACTATAGTGACAAACGTAGGCCTGATATCACAAACGAAGGTGTAATTTTTCAAAAGGTGGTCGTGTAATGAAATTTTATTTAGCATTTGCGGTGACTCCAACACAGAGTATCGCACCCTCCCTTGTTCTGTGGTAACTAGGTAACCTTGGTGTAATTGTTGGAAATGAGATCCGTTTAATATACTTAATGAACAGCAACCAGGTCAGGTGTTTAAAATAAACGTAAAAACAAGCCATTATTCCCCCCCCCCACACCCCGAGAAGTTCAAGGCATGAACGCTTTACATAACTAATTTACAAAATGCGCAAGAATATTTACTCAGACGATCTCTGGGGTCAGCCATGCAGCTTCAGTCTGGGAGGATTTTAATTGGGGTGGTTTGTAGATGACAGGTGATGCTAGCCGCTATTGCACCCCCTTGACCCAAATCATCCCCAATTAATCCGAACAGTGAAAATCCAAACAGTGACCTGATTTTCCTGAGACCTGCAGGATGTGGCTTCTCATGTCAGAGTACCTGCATTCCCCCCTGAGGTCCAGAGCCCTTTAAAAAAAAAAAAAAAGTTTTGGATTTGGAATTTTAAAGTTGAACATTTCTAAATTTCGAAATTTGCAGGGACATTGAACAGCAGCACAGAAAAATAATAAACATATATCTCGTTATAGCTAAATGGGTGATGTCATTGTACAGCATATCGTATATACACACGCATGCATACGCACACACACACACATGCAGTTGTGTAATCATATCTTTTTGGGGACCGCTCATTCATTTCTATGGGGAAAAATGCTATGACAACCGTAACCCTTACCCAGCCCTAACCATAACCATAAGTAGCCAAACAAAATACAAGAGTTTTTGCATTTTTATTTTTTCATTGTAGTCAGATTTTTCTAAAATAGAGTTTTCCCACAAGGTAAAAAAAATGTGTATTCATCACATTGTGGGGACATTTGGTCTCCACAAGGTAAGGTACACCTAGACCATGCACGCACGCACACGGTTCAATAAGTCAGTCAAATACATTTTAATTTCTTTTAATACCTTTGGTAGTAATATGTAAATTAAATTTCCTGACTTCACAATAGAATTCTTCATATAGCCATAACCACGTAGCTGTAATATTCTTGAAATGAGGCTATCAGGATGAATATGTTAGCCAGCAATTTAGGTTTTATGATGCCAATTTACAAATTACCCGCTGAGCTGATGGTTAACCATATTAGCGAATCCAGCTCGATGTTTGTTTCCTTGAAGATAATATTAAAATAAAGTAGTAACATGCCTGCTGCATATTACTTTCTTTCTAACCAATAATCAAGATGTTTCCATTATACAAATGTTTTTTTTAAACTAAGTTTGATGCAGTCGACAGTTTACTAAGGAAGGTTTGTGAGTCAAAGGAACAACTTATAAGTTTTGCTATAATGCTGCGATTGCAGGTTTAGAAGTAGCTATAATGTTTTGATTGCAAAAGAAGTGGGGGGTAAGGAATAGATGTTGTGCAAAATGCATAATTTATCTCTTGACTTTAAGGGTTTTTCTGTGGCTGACGCTCAAGGGTTTTCAGTTAAATACATTAATAATAAAGAATTTCTTGTATTTTTTTTTTCCTACATATTGAAAAATAATAGTGTGTGTGTGTCTGCTGGAAAGTAAGATATTTTAGCTTTGTTGGATTGTTTTTTCTTTTTGAGTTTTGCATTGACCATCTGGAACACAGTCTGGTGACTGTCAGGGTCGTAACCTTACAGTTTGAAATGTGCGGTGGGGTGTGCTGTAGCCTGAAGCTGGATTTAGAGGAGAATTTTTTTGTGTGTTTTTGCCCTCAAACTTAAAATGTGGGCAGGAGATATAGTTAGTTTTTTTTTTCCTTTGGAGACAAGCACACAGCAGCCATCTGATTTGGGTGGATAAATCTCTCAAGCAAAAAGGTGTTATCTAAAAAACTAAAAAACAAAATCAAATTTCGGAACAAGGTCAGCCTGAAAAGATATGGAGGGTTCAAAAGCACAAACTGTAGGACAAAGGGTATTTTCTGCCTGCCTATTGTCCCCTGTGGTGCTGGAAAGCCAAGCCTAGCAGGACGTCACGACTTGTCCCAGGCGTTCCTCTCCTAATGATGCAACGGCGAATAGTCAAAGCTCTGTTATACTTGGAGGTCCTCTGTGCACAGGGATACATCTCATCCTCAGTTGAAATGCATGGCTAAACATCATTCATTACTGCTAAATCTGTCTTCTCGCTTACTTCCCATACCTGTGTCTCCTGCTGGCTAAAATGAGCATATGGCTTAAAGATCACAGTTTTAACATTTGCAGGCTGATAATTCTGTAAATTACAGCAGCACTGTTGTCAGGTCCTTGAGGTACAAAATATGAGAATTTAGCTGTGCAAATATTAAACTGGCAAAAAGAAATAAATTCTACTTATCGACAAAAATACATGATATCCTTCCTTGCAGGACCTGAATGTAAAACAAAGAAAGCTTTTTGCATGTTTTTTTAAACAAAAAAAAAAAACTTTAGTTCTTTCTCCACATCACAACTAAATTAGTGGCCGTGCTTTAAAGTCCTCTCCAAATAGCTGCATACCCAGATATCTTCTCAGGAAGTTTAACAGATGCCCATGAGGTAGCTGGTTATGATGGAGCACCTGCTGTAGTGAAGTGCAATTTTGCTTACCTATTGAAAACTTGGAAGAGCTTCCAAAAAAATCTGGGCCTGGAAGATGTCACTCACTGGTCACAATTTAAATGTATATGCGGACCCACGTTTGCGTCTTGCTTGAAGGAGTTGGGCTGACACAGATGATTTTTGCAAGACAAAAAAACGTGAAGTTGAGCAATAACATGGACAAAATGTTTATAGATCTATGAATTATGTATACCACATGGTAACAGCCAGCAATGAAAATCTCTATATAGATGCATATTTTTGCCAAATGTTTCACTGGCCTTATAAACCTATTTAAACATTTTAGCAAGTTTATACGACTCTTAAACTGCATCATGAGCCACTCAGATGTATATGCATCTGTCCTATGCTGATGTGAAAAATGTCAATAATAAATATTGATCACATTTCTAGCAGATCAGTTGAGACTATTGAAATCATTAGAGCAACACATTTTAAGTGTCATAAAAATCATTTTAATATATGAGTGCTGGATATGGGAGGCTTTTTCAGAGCCAACAAGCAGTGTTTGAAACTTGATCTTTGAATAACAAAAACAAAAGGGTTTTATTTCTTGATGGAAAGACAGTCCTCTCTTCTGAAAGCAAGTGTAACCGTATGGATGAATATGGGGGCAAGCGTGTTTGTTCCTTTAAGAATAAAAATAATAATCATCTGTATAATTCTTTTGCTCATACATATTAATGTAACAAATGCAAGTCTGCTTAAGTATGAAAAATCATCATTCATAAAGCAAATTCATGCTTATTTTAATTCACATACAAATTCAGATTTCGAACTCTAGAGCAAGATATATGGAGAAATAAGAACTGAATAGGTTCTAGGTAATTTAACTGATACCATTTTCCAGAGTAGATAGATATGAAAGTGACTCTTGAGAGGATTGATTTAGGGGACTTGCTGTTCTCTGAATTGTTATTCATTATTTGTTTTGTTTTGCATTTTTTATGTAGCTGATAAAATAAAACTGTCAGATGTGGCAGCTCACTTTGCTTGTGACCTCAAAGGTGTCACCTCATCATAATCATATGGGTCACCTCTCAGATCCGGGCTTTTCCTGAGCAGAGACCCCAGACTTGTAATACGGCTGGGGGTCTAATTACTAGATTCCATCATAACTCTCACTGCCTCAGTTGTTATCTAGGAGTGATAAGTCTCTCTTTCTAGCCGGTATTTTGTCAACAATGTACGAGGGGAGATTAGTACCAGTGTTTGACATTGTAAGGCTAGTGTTAGGGGTTTATTTATTTATTTATTTATTTTTTTGTAACTCCACTGGTGGAATTAAATAGGATCCCATAATAGAAGTGTCAGGGAGTAAGTGGGACGTGAATGGGAGTTCATGCCCTTGAGGTGCAGATACACACCAGTGATACTGCACTCTGAGGGAGGAACATGGCCTTCGGTCAGGTCTGCAGCCTCTAGCAGCTCAGCATAACTTCTCAGCTCAGCTCATCTACTTAGGGGGTGCTGCTACATGGTGTGTGTTTGGGGGGGGGGGGGTCCTTTTTTATTATTATTTTTTTATTAATTGCTTTCTGAGTGAAACCAGAAACCACACAAAACCATGGCTTAGTGCATAGCACTGTGGCCTCACACCCCCTGGGCTGAAAGTCTGATTCCCGCACCTGGTTTTGTGTGTGTGTGTGTGTGTGGATGTGTGCTAACGTTCAGTATCAGTATGTGACCATTGTCTTGTCTTTACTGCATGTATGTATATGTATGACAGCCTTTGTCACCACAGACAAATTCCCTGTATGTGTGAACATACTGGGCCAAATAAACCTGATCTGTTCCTCCTGGGGTCACATCCTCCCCCAGTCCAAAAACACATCCTTAAGGGAATTGGTACATCTGAATCGCCCAAATTATGTGATGATGCATGTGTGCCGTCAGTAATGGGTCTGCCTGGTGTTGGGTCGAGGGTGTCCTCTGACTTGTGACCCATGTGTTTTCCTGTGACGCTGCACCGGATAACTAGTTATGGAAGATTGATGCATAGATGGGTGCCTTCACTGAACAGGCTACGTGTGCAGACTCAGAATCAGCAGTGTCTCTACTGGGTCAATGTAAGCCAGGTTAAGTCCCAAATGTAGCTGTCACTTGTAACACTTGAGTTTTTCCCCATGAATCAAGTTTGTTTCTTCATTTCTTCATTGTAAAACTTCATTTACAGCCCAATTTGCTAGACCTCGGAGGAAAGGCATCATTGCCTTTTTAGTCTTTGGAGTAGATGGTTTCCTGGAATGCTTTGTTTGTGTGTCGCAGCTGTAATTATTTCTTTATTACGCCTTGTAAATCCATGGGAAAGTCCCTCTTGGGCATTTCAGGGAAACTCAGCGGTGCTATTTTGCGTTACCTGCCTGAGCAAAAAACAGAGCAAACGACAGGTGAGAGTGAGAGAACACATGCAGTCCACGGATTGTTCTGGGGAGTGATGGGCACACAATGGACTCTTGTGATTGGATGAAGCTGCTACCAGATACCTCTAAATTTCCTCTGATTGGTTCCTGACTTCAGTGAGATGCAGGCTCAGAATTGGTGGGCTGGTGGGCTGAGTGCGGCTCTCTGGGTTAGGTCACCGTGCCTCTGATCAGAAGTTTGCTGGCTCAGATCCTGGGGCTGAGAGAGTATTGCTGTCGTTGAGCCACAGTGGCCCCAGGGATGCTAGATGCTGCCTAACCCTGCACTGTGACCCCAAAATTTGTTGTTACCCAAACATATATCTGTGTTACACAGAATGCCAGACTGGATAAGTGAAAAGACCCAGGATGAATAAAGTACCACTATTCTATTCTATGAATTTGCCGTCTCTCATACTCGATGACTGCCATGCCCTCATTTGGTTTGAGTCAAATAATGCAAGTTTACCAAAAAACATGTAAATCCTGCTCAGCTGTGAAAATGTTAGGGAACGGCAGCCGAGCTCTGAGCTTTCTGAGCTTGGTATCAACCGGAGAATCGAAAGTAATAGTCTCTGTAGCACAGGAACTCAGCCTTGTGATGCTCTCAATATTCCCCTTACTAGACCAGACCAATGCATTTCTTGCGCCTTAAGAAAAAAATACTGTGGATAAACGGGCCAAACTCTCAGGGAAATCCTGCAGAAAGGGTCCTTCCACGTGCTTTCGTACTTCCACATGCTTGCGTGCGTGGGTTTGCAGAGACAGTGTAGTAAAACCTAAAGCCTTCTTACTATTGGGGAAATTTTTAGGTCCCCATAAGGATAACTTCAGTTGAATAATAATCTGTGAATGCAATCAAGAAAGTAAAAATGTCAAAAGTCTTGTATTTTGTTTAGTAACTTATGGTTAACGTTAGGGGTTAAGGGTAAATGGAAAGTCCCCATTTAGATAGGTATGCCTCTAGGGGATGGGTTGGGTATTCCCTGTTGTTTTCCTCTGAGTGCTTCATTTTCCTTCTACAGTCAAAGAACCTGCAGCTAGGCTAATTTGTGTCTGTAAATTGCTGTATTTTGATTGTGCATGTGAATGTGTGTTTGAACCCTACAATGGACTGGCCTGCCTTCCAAGATTTGCCCCAGCCTGAGATCCAGCCAGCTTCCCCCCTCCACTCGAGCCTGACTAGGATAAGTGTTTGGAAGACGGATAGATGGATTTTATTAGCAATCTGCTCAGTGTTCCATTGTACAACCAATGTTCCAGATGATTTATTTTTTTAAGGAAAAACAGACCAAACTAAATGGAATCACATTTTATTTATGGACTACATGCACTCTGTATTTAGATGCTGCAGGAGAACAGATGGCGGAGACTCCAAAATTAAGTAATATTTAAATTTGTTGCATTTTTTTTTTCTAAAATATTTTATATCTTTATCCATGAGGTTATAAAAATAACTGTTTAAAGCCAAATTAATAATTTTATGCTCAGAGGACCTCATACTGCTTTGAAAAATTATGAGGACATATAACTCAAAGCAAATATATCGTGCAGATCAGTTTTTCTGGACTCGCCACATTTTTCACTGTCCGATAGTTATGATCGTTGGCTACATCTGTTCTATGTTCCACCTAAAACCTCGACCTCATAGCACATGTTAGCTCCTACTGCCCTGATCCCCCCCTCTCTCTCTCTCTCTCATCCCCAGGTGTGGCAGAAGTGATTGTATTGGTGGGCGGACGGCAGGCCATTGGGATGAACCAGCGCTCGTTGACCGCCGTCACGTGCTTCAATCCCCAGAACAACAAGTGGTACCCCCTGGCGAGCTTGCCTTTCTATGACCGCGAGTTCTTCAGTGTCATTTCAGCGGGTGATAATATCTATCTGTCAGGTATGCCAGTGTATGCGCCTTGCGTGTGTCACTTTCAGGTTCTTTGCCCCCTGCTGGGCTACCAGTTAGCTCACATTACATTGCATCTTAACCATGCGCTTTAGCTCTATGGATCAAATAGATTTTAATTTTCCCCATCCTGTCTTTCTGTTTAAGGTTCTGTTTTTGTATTCATTTATTACTTATCTATCTATATCATGTATTGTTTGTGCTGGTTTTTCTGTTTTTTTTATTTTGCAGTGTGCACTTAGATTTGCTTGTAAGGTGAGACATAAATCTGATGTATCTCAATAGTCCTATTAATGAAGAAATCGCATTCCAGTATTAGCAGCAAAAATTAAATGTCCTAATTAGCATCAGGTATAGCTCCATGATTTAATTCCGTTCATTTTAACGTAAACTGCACTGTTATTTAGTTGAATCTCGCAATTTGCCTCATTTTCTTCTTTTTTCCACACCATAGATGCATTAGCCATTAGATGATCCAGTTTAAATTCATGTGAAGTTGATATCTCGAGGCTTTGTGATGAAACTGAACCTGACAGTGACGCGATATTTTAGTTTTTTATTTTTTTTTACAGGAAGTAAGAATGTATGGGGGGCGGAGGGGTGTTTCACAACTTATTAACATATGGATCATCTCTCCGTGTAGGTGGCATGGAATCTGGAGTTCTGTTGTCAGATGTGTGGTGTTACATGTCGCTGCTGGATAATTGGAACCTGGTGTCCCGGATGACAGTCCCTCGATATAGACACCACAGCGTGGTGTATGATGGGAAACTCTACACCTTTGGAGGACTTGGGGTGGCGGGGAACCTGGATCATGTGGAAAGGTAAAGTCAAGTCTGCTCATTCTTGCTCTCTTGAGTTTATATTCAAATAATGATAAGATCGATTTTATTGATCCCAGTTGGAAATCACTGTGCATACAGCAGAAAGGTATGTAGAGTAGACATATACCCTCTCAGAAAAGGGTACCATTTTGTACTTTTGCTTGTTGTACTTTTGCGGCTGTACCCTCAAGGGTCTGCGAATCATACCCTTACCTGTAGCTAATGGTACTTTTTATGGTACAGAAATGGAGTATGAGGAATCTTTTTGTACCTTTGTGGGAGGAACATTAACATTGTTTGTACCTTGAGGAGTCCATATCCATACCTTAAAAGCCTCAGTGACACACAAAGTGCAATGACAATATGCATGGTGCAAGCAAGTGCAACCATTATATATGAATGAGTTTCTGCTGTGACTGAAACCCTCATCTGGATAGATGCTTGCTGTTATCAGCACTGTTCTGTGTGCGGTATGTGTTGTTTTTCAGTACATTATGCCTGCTAATGTGATTATTTCTGATTGGTAGAGTGGTTGCCTTTATTGAATGATTGCTTGTGCGACATCGTGAAAGCCATAATGGCTGATTAGTGAGCTTGGCTGCGTGAGTCTGCAGCCTGCACAGATGTTTCTTGGTATCCTGGTATCTACTCCCCATACAAGAAATGTTACCAGTACTGGAATGGAATGTTGTTTCTACTAGGCTTATATTGTACATTTGACTGCATTTGGAAAGGTATAAAGCGTATCTGGGACGATCACAGTTTTCACAAACTTAATTTGGGAAGGGGTGGTGTTTGGAGAACCTAGATGACACGTGCTTAGTTGGTCTCCTTTGGTTTCAGTGTTTTTAAAAGAATAAGGAGAATAAGATCAGCTTATCAGGGTCTACAGAGGACTGAAGCTAGAGTGTAGCTACTGGTCCATCGCTTAGGTCAGAGAGGCGAGCCCCTATGTTTCACTGCTAAGAGCTTCTCTGTGTGACAACCGGGGCCAGGAACGTTGGATGGCATCTCCTCCCAGCAGGAGGGGAACTGCAGAAATTGAAGCCAGCACTTGCGACATGGAGGCGATTACCCACACACCTGGGGCAAAAGCTGTCCAAGGTACAGTGGGGATGGCCTGGAAGTATTAAGCCCTCCCCCCGTCATCCCCAACCTGGAATTCTGTGCAGTCGCTGTTCCCTGACTCAATTTGAAAGGTCCCTGATATCATACCTGGCCGCCTCGAGCCCGTGTCCAGAACAGACAAGGCTTCAAGCGGAGCTGAAAGCTTGACCGCCTCTGATCGTGTCCTTGTTGGGAGCCTCGTTTCCTGCCCCCGGGGCCAAACATGACAGATGGCACCGCTGGGACCTGTAGGAGGGGGGAGCGGTCCATCGACGTGTAAGTTGGACCACATTAGGCACGGTTGGCACCTTGCTGTCTGGCAGGGAGATCCGCTTCACTGCCGGCCCATCCCTTTCAGAATATGTAACAGGGTCGACAGTGCGGGTTGCGGCTCGAGGAGAGTGACTGAGCCAAGCTTTAGCATAAACGTCATGTGTGACCGCCAGACTTGTACTCAGCACCGCCTCATTGTGCAGGCGAGGGTCCTGTGTTGCTTACTGCTCACATTCTATTGACCACGCTAACACAGTTTTGCCTTGTCTTCGGTGAGAAGAACTTAATCTCTCACGCTTGTTCCTTTTCTGAAGGTCTGGGAGAACAGGCCTTTAACACTGAAAGTAATTAGGAGAACGTGAACAGTATCAAGAATGTATGATAGGAGATGACATTTTTCAGCTTGATTGGATTGAAACCATGGAGTAGTGTTGTAGATGTTTGATGTTTTTTTGTGTTTTACTTCTGCCTATTTTTGGGGAATTATGAACGTGGGCTTCAGGGGTTGGACAGATGACTTCATCCTTTTGAGAGAATCGGGAATTGTTGGTCTTGGCCAGGAAGTGACTGAGCGCATTCCGTGATATCCATCTTTCGCTCGGTTACAGATTTGTCACGCAAAGGAATACTTGGAAAGCTTAGATGAGAAGATGAGAAAGAGAGAGAGAAAGAGCGAGGGGGGACAATGTGGCAGAAATAAAAATATAAGCAGTGTAATGTCAGAAGAAGGAGTATTTAACAGTCACGAATCAGTTTCTATGAATTTTTATAGTCATCTGGTTACACACTTTTGTGAAATTGCGTTCACCAACAAAGCAAGATGTAAACAGACCTCCAATAATTAGGGTATCCATTAAAATGGACACATACATATATAATTAAGTAATACACACAATGCTGTGTGCAATATGTCTTTTTAACGGCCATTTTGAACAAATAGTTCTATAATATAGGAATTTATAATTGGAACAGCTGGTGGTCCATAGATGCAGACGGGAAGGAAGAAATTTACCCCAACCCTGACTCTCATATTGATGAAATGCTACAGAGATGCTAGAAACTAGGCTGGAAATGCTGCACGTACCGTTCTCTGTGTTATACAAAGAGGACAAGGCACAAGGAGGACAATGCAAACGATGCATGTTTGGGTATGACTCTTCACGGTAGACATTTTTTAAATGAAATACTTCTGCGATGATATAAGGGTATCACCATATATCAGTAGCCTGTTTTTGTTCTTTGCTTTGAGTTACGGTGAGTCAGGCTTCCCTTAAGGTCGACTGTGCCTAATGTTGCATAGCGAGAGGTTTCTTTGCCAAGCCGCGACTGCTTTCTTGCACAGCCTATTGACAGATCTCACAGTTCTAGCCTCTTGCCCCAATCTTCTCTGAAGTTTTCCTTTTTCCCAACATTTTCCACTTTAATATTAAGCTGTATATTAGTTTCTTAAAGCTAGATTTTTGACAGGCTTAGTAATTTCAATGAATGATGATAATTTCCAAATAATTTCCGAATCATCGTTACCTTTATTACGAAAGTCGCACGGTGATTAAAAGTTTGCTTTGTTGTTTTTTTAGATAAACTCAGCAAAAAAAGAAACGTCCCTTTTGCAGGACTGTGTATTTCAACAATAATGTTGTAAAGATCCAAATAACTTTACAGATCTTCATTGTAAAGGGTTTAAACAATGTTTTCCATGCATGTTCAATTAACCATAATCA
>JAODUD010000026.1:18130170-18143101 GCA_026784285.1 Stomatorhinus walkeri
TATGGGGACATTGTGTCCCCATAAGGATAGGTATACCCGCTCACACACACACACACACACACACACACACACACAATAGCCTCTTCACAACATGTACATTTATTTAATCAATAGACACTTTTGTCCAAAGCAATGAAAAATGCAAGGCAGGTACACTGCATATATCAGCTTTACTCCACTAAGTATTTCTGCCCAAGGAGAAATGGGTTTTAGTTTTGTGAAAGTTACATGATTCTGTGATACAAATGTGATTGTGATGCAGCATGTATAGGTTCTGCTTTAACTAGTAATTTTAATGTATGTGTGTTTGTGTGCGTGTGTGTGTGAGATGCATATATATGCCGTCTGTTTCTGATGCAGAATTTCACCAGAATTTATCATGACGTATCTCTGCATAAAAAGGCACATTAGCCTGCTCCACAAACATACTGTTCTTATTTTGATGACATGCTTTATGGACAGCATTCCTTTATAATTTTGCAACCCCTCAATCCCCCAAAACAATTTACATTCTTCTCAGTGGCAGTGTAGTTCTCATGTAACTATGGCATCATTTGCTTTATTTTTTATAGAACATAATTGCGCAGATTGGTTTATTAATTCAAATCACTATAAAATCTACTATACATTACCAATTGTATGATCGTCAATGTATTGATGTTATTTTACTCCAGCGCATGTGAGTTTTTTTTTTTCTTCCCTTCTCAGATTCATAAAGCTCTCTCTGGTTTAGTAAATCTGTATAATCTTTCTCTATAATCTTCAATTCATAACCTTACTGCCTTATTGATTGGCACACTGGCCTGGCAAAAGATGCAACTCCAGGAGTATGTTGGAAGTGTCCCGGCGTCCGTAGTGCTAAAATAATATAGAAATACAGAGCAAAGGAACCTGTTGACAATCATTTAGTCAGAGTCATCTGCTATATTTCTCCAAAACCTCCTTCAAAGGTGTCATTGTCACTTCTTTGTGTCTCTGCATTTCATTTTATTTTCTCTTTGTAGACGGCTGCAGACTCAAGATCACTGGAGTGTACAAGACATTTGATGGATGTGCAAGAAGGTAATGAGTACAAAAAAAGGACAAAAAAAGTGTTTTCCTTGCTAATTACAGTTTTTCACTCCATTCACTCTATGGATAGTTTTACGCTTTTATGTTGGAGCCCAATTATATGTGTTAAATATTTATATAAATAGAAATATCCAGTTTGTTGAAGTGGACAAAATAGATGTCATCTATGAATGCAAGTGTGCATGAAATATAAGCTGAATATTATTTTGCAATCGCATCCCGTACAAAGCGTACCACAGCTTTGCTCCCTACACTGCCTAGGACGGGTTCCAAGCCCTTCTGCAACCCTGACCAGGCTGGCAGTTTAGAAGATGGATGGATGGATTATTTTGGAATTGCATCAAGTCCTATGTGTACCCCAGCGTCGTGGCCTCGTCTGCATTAGGGTCCAGGTCTTCCCGCAACCCTGACCAGGGTGAACAGCTAGAGGATGGATGATTGGACTATTTTTGCTTATCTTCCACCTCAGCATAGATGGTTCATCCCAAAATTGACAAGGAGCAAATGAGTCTAAAATTGAATAAATTATTTATAGGCAAAGCCTTAACTGACTAACATATGTTCAGTTCATGTTATTGTACATTGGACAATTTCTGTAGGAGCTACAGCTTCTCGTCCTGCGATGTTCCGTCCTTCAAGTACGCTCTTCTGAAAATTGACGGCGCCAGTGCCAGTGTGACTCATGCATGCGACTCTTACTCGCACGTTGCTAGGTAGGGCTCAGCAGTGTAGGACCCCCCTCCCTGTTCACTGGGAGGTAGCAGGTTAATGTCTTATTATGGGCAGAGTGGTTTCAGCATTGGGTCCTTGGGCAAGACCCTTATCTCCAAACTGCTCTAGGAACAGGTTGAGTCTTCTTTCTCAATTATGTCACTTTAGTTAAATGTGTCTTCTAAATATGTTAATATAACCAATTTCTGCTCATCTGAAACCAAGTGAGAGGTTATTCTGATGTGGAATTTGTCACTCTGGAGGTCCCTGATTTGGAAGGAAGATCTGTGCAGTTTTGGAATAGCCATATATGCGATAATGTCGTGGGAAAGAATGTCATGCCAGGGTTCCAATGTAATTAAAATGCTTCTGAAATCATTGTTCTTCACAAAACTAAGGTCGCACATATTTTCACATAAAATGAATTGCTCTACTTCATGCCCTGCCTCCCTTTTATCAAAAGCAGTATCTTTCTTGAGCAAGTAGGTTCAAGCTGTTAGCAGTTAAATGCCTTCCTCTAGGGCCCTATGGCAGAATCATTCTGCCAGCCTTAGGATTTGAACCAGCAACCTTCTGGTGACAGACCCCATGACCTAGCCCACTGAGCCAGACAGCAGCACTCTTTTGTCTTTTGGTTTAATTCTGTGGCAAGCTCTGCATTGAGTCTTGCCTGCAATGGGTCAGTTGCTTTTTCTGGCCTGTGAGAATGCCTCAGGGCGGGGCCTACACAGATGTGCGCAAAGCTTTGTTGTGTTTCCAGAATATTTTATTCTGGTGCAGCACAGCTTACAAACCACGTCTCATATCTCAGGAGACTCTGGCTTCATAATAAAGCCGGAGTGTGTCCTCGTGTCCGATCTGAATGCTGCAGGAGGTGGTCGCATCTCCTCTTTGGCAAATGCGTCGCAAGCGAAGTGCCAGCGTGCATGGTAACAGACTCGATCGGCTATAAAAGGAACCATGTGAGATGTACTGGCCTTTCATTGCAGCCTCTATTTATAAGCATTAAGCAGGTACTGCATTCATACCAGCTGAACTGCCGCGATGGCTATGAAAAGGCACATAAATAAATACCAGTTCAAGTCTTCAAAGTGTCAATGCAAAATCAAGAAAAATAGAATTGTGATACTGGGATTAATTGTATTGTCGGCACAGATCTGTTTGGGAAATTGAGATTTTTTTGAGTGTTGTATAAATGTTAATTTTCAAAAAATCCATAAATGAATGTATTTAGAATTGGAAATGGGGATCATTTTAAGAAAATAATTCCACGTTAATTTTTAATTTGAATGAAATTGAATCGCTGAATATTTTAGTACCGACTGCTGATCAACATTTTTTATTTTCTTAAATTAATGTGGCTTTACCCTTAATTTGGAAAAGAAAGCAATGGCGATAAAACAGGCAGCAAATAAATGTTTTCTCACAGTGTTCGTTCCTGTCTTTGGACTCGATTCTCTGCAGCAATCCAGTCTGAATCTGCAGAGTAAACAGTGAGGAACCACTGGGCGCCAGCGACAAAAATATGGTCACGCATTTTGTTTTTTGGCAGTTTAGATCAGCCCCAGCTGGTAAAAATGGCTTCTATTTCAGATAGCAAGATTTTAATAGGATAAGAGAGACCCTTAGTACGAATGAGTCTAAGCAGATTATTGACACACACTGGCTCCATTGTCTCCTTTCCTGACGTTCTATGCCACTATTACGATAATGATGTGCAACTATACCCCTCCAAAACTCAGGTTTCCTACTGAATTAAATTGCATCTTGCCAGTATCTCTGCATGGAGAGCGGCCTGTAATCTGTGACTCAATTACGGAAAATGGAGACACTCCACCACCTGGCCGGTGCGACTCTGCCACAATCCGCTTAACAACTTAATTGTGGTGTCATTAGGAAGCACCACCAACGTCCGTGACTTTGAGCAGGAGCTTCATCTCTCGCAGGTCTGCATCATCCGGAGTATTAGCCTCTGCGCCCACCGTTAGCTCTGCTGCCGCTCCAGGCCGTCATATTTGACCTGTTTTGTAGCTAAGTTTCTGGCGTAAGTCATAACTCTGTTATGTTTGACCTCCCACAACCTGCATGTTTTACAACAGACCTATTCAAGCATCCTTTGGTCACCGACTTGGAAATCACGCTACGGTTTTTTTGGCGTTATGATGAATGATATGACTGCCAAACAGAAGTATTTTGCTTCTGAGGCACAACACTGCAGTAAGACTCCTTCTGTTCCCAAAATTGGGATGCAGGACTGTTGTCTAATTTTTATAATGTTTATAATGTTATGCCCGGGGGGGTTGGGCAGCCAGGTAAGCTTGGGTTTTTTTTTTTTCAACCTACTTCTCTCATAATCTCCTTTACTCTGTTCTTTACTAGTGTTCTCTCTTAATGATGCTGCATCGCAACACACGCATGGAAAAGTGTCCTGGGGCGACACTGTTGTGAAAGGCGCTATATAAAATTTGAGTTAAATTGAATTTTGGGGCTAAAGTTCTGTTGTGGTGGGACAAGCTTTCCCTCACCCTCAGAACAGTAAAGGTTCTTCTAGTTGTCAAGAAAACACTCAATATATACCTTCTTAGGCTAAATGTCAGACACATTTCATATATAGAGAAGTATTTTTATCACTGTTTATACAAGATTGTCAAGAATGACTTTTAAACTTACCACTCACTTATGATTCACTTTGGGTAAAAAATATCTGCTTAAAAATATCCGCAAAATGAAAATGGGCGAGAAGAGCACTATTGAAGTGAGGGCGTCCTCCAACAACATCATGATTATCTTTTGACATCATAGAACAAAACTGAAACGTGAAGTCATAGGTTTGAATATTTCCCACCGGTGCTTCAAAGGTAAGTCTGAGCTCTTAATACACACTGACAAACAGTCACACTGAATCTTTATTACAACACCCTTTGTGCTGTAGTACTGTATTTAGGAAAAATAAACCTAGTTCATAAGCCAGGAATCAAGAAATTTTCATAATACATAAATAAAAAATGTAGATCATAAATAAAAACACATTTCTCCCCTAGAGACTTTAAAGAGGAATTAGATACACTAATGAAATGGTAAATGATGGAAAAGAGGTATTTTTCATATACAAATCAGATCTGTGGACAAGCTTGGCAAGAATGCATGGCACATTTTGAAAGCCATTATACAGTGCTGCAAAATAATGTTATTACACGGGGAAGCATGTGTTCTTTAAAAAGAGGTCATGTTATACCAACATAATGTAATAATCATCCTGGCTGTAAAGATAGAAAACAGATGAAACACTATTGTAAATTATTATACATTATCTGCTGAATTATCTGCATGCGGATGTCGGAAAGTGTGCAGGAAATTATTGAATCGCATGTTAAGTGTCTGTTGTGAAACAGCTGCCCTACATTTCAATAAAGGAAAATACAAAAAATGTACAGTTGAAATAATGTTTTTTGAAAAATAGGCTTAGGATTAGTGCTTTAGCCGGTCTTAACCAGTGTGATAAATTAGCATCGCTGCAATTATTAAAAACCTTAGGAACATTCAAGAAATTATAACAGTTTTGATAAACTAACTAATTATACTAAACCATTAAAAAAACATTGATGGGAGATAAGACTGATGTTTTATTGTAATACTTACCCAGAGTCAACAAAGGATTTATTGTTCTAACAAAACCTTTGAATTAATTTTAAAAGTTTTAAACAAGCAAACATCGTCCCAGTGGGCTATCCTTATTATATGTATATTTTGTGCTTGAATTTCAGAAATTCCTTCTCATTTTATTTCTAGTTTCCTGTTTCCGACATACATAGAAAAATATCACCATATTTGCCTCGGATGTGACAATACGGGTATGTCATTTGACTAGTAGATGTTCATGCCTGACACAGGGAGTTTATTATTGTTTTAAATTTCAAACAAACAAAAAAAATCCAATTTACTGAAAAGAAAACTGCACGATGTGCTATCTTTATGAATCGGCCTCAGGGAGCCTGGAGTGTCTACTAAAGTAATCAACCAGTTAATATGAATCTAAAATCAAAAAAGAACTCTTTCCAGATGTCACTGTATATTTTAAAAAATGTATGTTACCGAGAAGTTGTAGAATCCATTTCTTTTTCTATCAGCTGCACGTGAGTTTGGTCCATATGCCTTGTTTAATAGTTATTCACTGATGAGTCAAAACATTATGAGCACTCCCATGTGAATCTAATAATGTTGACTGCCTCTTAAAAACGGTGCATGTCAAGGTCTGTGATGTATTAGATTGCAAGCTAACATTTGGTACTTGTATTCGTCATGGGCAAGGATAAAGGTCTGAGTGACCTGGAGAAGGGCCAAGTCATTATGGCCAGACGATTGAGTCAGAGCATCTCTGAACTGGCCAGGCTTGTGGGGTGCTGACGGTCAGCCGTGGTGAACACCTACCGAGAGTGTTCCGAGGATGGAGGAACCATGAACTGTCAACAGGGTGTTGGACAACCAGTATGCTTCACATAGAGGTGCTCATAATGTTTGTCATGGGTGTATATTTCAGTATATATAGTATTAAAAAGTGCATAGGTGTACATGCCGATCTATCACAGAATATTAAATACCCTTCAGTTGGAGTACTTGGGCAAATAAGGAGATAGATTTGAAGACATATTGATCTAAAGGCTTATGCTTTAATACTTGTTTATTTCAAGTTTATATCATAAATATGAATAGTGATGCTGAAGATTGAAATGTTTGAAATTATTTTGAAAACAAATATTTTAAATTAAAAAATGAAAAATGTGTAGTTTTCATTAAAAAAAAGTAGGGAAATGTTCAGAATCAGTTATCAAGTGTTAAAAGTTGTCAGGTCTGTTACGACAAGATTGACTGGATATAAATAAACCTGTTTGGTAGAAGACATCTTTGTAGTAATCCAAAATATGGCAATAACAGTGCAACATAGCACTGCAATACACCACATCACAGTGAGTGAAAATTCCTAGTGGAAACCTATGGTAGGCTATTACCGTATTGGTCTGATTGACCAACCTTTCCTGGTAAGAAATCTTTGGGGTCTACGTTACACAAAAAAATAGAAAACTCTACTATCTTAAAAAAAAAATCCACTTTACTCTGCTGTGACAAAAACAGGAGATAATGACTATAAAAGGAAAAAAAAATAAAAATGTAATTTGAAAAAATTACATTTAGCCTGGCAATGTGCCTGATGTGAAATATCAGCATCAGAAATTAGACAAATTATGTGCTATTAGGCTTGTTTTCAGTGGCAGACATCAAAGACTGTGGTAACGTTTGATTCTGGTGAGGTATTTCCTTTAAAGTTGGGGTTTACTGACTACAGGCAGTATAAACACCACAGATTCAAAATGCAAAACTGTCCAACTGGTGTGTCGGTACCCTGTTTGAACACTGGAATCTGGAATCTATATTTAGCAGCAGTCACAATAAACCCAATTTAAAGCTATACCGATGTGAGAAAGCAGGCCTGGCTTTTTATTTATTTATTTATTTATTTACTCGATGCCAGGACTAATTACTAATTTTATTAATTGCATTAATTGATGCGGATCTATGCAGTTTATTATGCTGTTGACTCCTAATAGAGCTTGTAATTAAAGACAAACATAAAACCAGCAAAAAAGAGTCTATGAGTAAGTTTTAAAAATTAGTGTGCATGTCTTCACACGTGGGTGTATTTGTCTGTTTTGGGGGAGTCATCTGTCAGGGCCGTACACTGACTGTAAGTGCCTGTTTCTCGTGGTTACCATGGAGCATAAATACAGCAGTCTGTCATGGAAGGCAGGGGATTACTGAATGGCAACAGAGATTCCCAGTACAGCTGGTGAGGTGTGTGCGCCATCTGACCAAAAATAAATTTCTGGCATACCCTGTGGCTCCTAACAGCCTGGATGGCGCTAACCTGCAGCATAGAAATTAATTTTCTTTGTTTAGATCATTTATGGGGGAAAAAAAGGTATTTTATTAGGGAACCTAATGGCACACAATTCATTTGTAAGTCAAGGCATGTCCACATTATTAATGCATTTATTAAGAATTAATTTAAATCAATGGCAGCAATGAGCATTTCATATAGAAGCAACTCATCAACCATAGGTACTAATTAAATTGCATTAATAAAACATGATTGACTTGCAAAGCTGTAAATTAACGGTCTGATTAGATGCATGATTACCTGGCCAGTGGGGAGAAAGTCTTGATTGCGTCTGAACAGGTTGAGTGCACTTCACATCAAAATGTTTATAAACCGCATGGCCATCTTCCAACAATTTATCTAGGGTGGGACCACAAGGCATGTCTTTCAACCATGGGAGAAAGCCACAGCATCTGGAGAAGAACCACTCATGAGGAGGCGAACATCGAAATTCCACACACGGAAAGCAGGGTTCAAACCTCTAACCCTGAAGCACTGATGAAATTGTGCTACCCTCTATACTAATGTGCCATGCCAAATATGTGCAATATCCCAGAAATGAACTGTGCCTCATTCGTTATATAAAATATCAAACGAGACAGATATGAGAAAAAAATATTTTATTGCTGAGGGATTTCCTAGAAGGTAAGCCATTTCTTTTAATTTAGTAAAGTATTACATGGTAACTGTGATATGACTGCTGGCATTTATGTTTAGCTAACGAAGTATACCCTAAAAAGAACCATGTTAACTAGCCAGCTAAGTTTTTTTTCATTGATTATTTTGTTGTAGTGTGATTTATAGACCATTTAGCTACTAAACTAAGATTTTAGTGCTGTTTTACTAACTGGGGGCTCTTAATCTGACTTGTCCTAAGACCGTTTCCCTTTTATATGCTCTGAAGTGATGAATCATACATTTTTGTAACTAAAGGAAATACATGGAGGGTATTCTGGTACCACCCAGACATTATTCTTTCTATCTCATGTTTCCTTCACGTGCTCAGTGCTTTTTTCCTGTTGAGCTTTATGTTGTGCAAACAGCTATGTTTTTGTGATAAGAGCCCTCATCATCCACGACTATGTCAGCTCATAAGCTATATGTAGAGATGATCTAAAAGATGCATTTACACAAGGGGTCTCCAACTCCGGTCCTGGAGAGCTACTATCCAGTAGGTTTTCTGTCCCACTTGGCTTCTGATGATCCACACCTGCCCCTGGTATTTACCTGAGAACAGGTGTGGCTCATCAGAAGCCGGGTAGGATAGAAAATCTACTGGACAGTAGCTCTCCAGGGCTGGAGTAGAAGCACAAAATCAAAAACTATCTTGGTTCTTACGTCTTTTTATAAAGGCAGGCACCAGGATCCTTGAAGGAGATCTACTGACCTTAGTTTTTTTACACCAGGAGCATCCCTCTGTGGCTTAATTAGTGGGTGTGGCCTTGTGGCCTCCTGTCCATGGTGATATAAAGTCAAAGTTCAGAGGTTGCCCTCTTTTGGCCGGGCAGACCTATAACTACTTGTTTAGCACTAAATCTAATTAAGAGGATTTCTACTGAATGCATCAATAATTCTCTGATATGGTCATTTTCATATCTTATCCTGGTGGTGTGCTGGTTTTTCTCTCTTTATTAAAATCTTCAGTACTGAGAGAAAAGGCTAAATTGACAGCTATAGTAATAGTTTGCTTAGTTGAGTACTTTAGTGCTCATAACTTATTGAAACTGGTGTAAAAACTCTCCTTAACTTTTCACGTGTCTCTGCCACCACCTACCATCTCCCTGATAACTTTGTGCACCATTAAGCAGTTTCTGCTGCATTATTTTACTGATTACCCAATTCCATTCTATTCTCTTTTCTAAACCAGTTTTCCTATTTGACTTGTGTCTTGGACACCCCACCCCTACTGAATCCTTACCCATATTTTTCAAGTAAGCAAAGTTGCACCTTCCTCCAAAAATATACTCTGGATCATCGCAGTTTTTAAAACTGAAAAATTGTTCATTTTCCATCCCTTCTCTCTAAAATACAAAGATATTGTGTGCTTAATGAATCAACATTACTTCTTTTTTCATAATGAAGCGTAGGATGTACAGGTTACTGAAATAGTCATCCCTTGTGAAATTTTCATAGAACTTTTTCTTTTCTAACCCTTTCCTGTGGCATCTATTGACTAAATGTCACAGGTGCTGTTCTGTTCTGTTCTGCTTTACCATGTTTTTCTCAGGTACATCCTACCAGGTGATCTGAGGTTCTGCGTGAGCAGAAGGTTCCCACTGAGATCCACTTCTGTTTTCTCTCACATTCCTTTCTTCCTCTCTTCATGGCCACTGTTATACCAATGACTCAACTCTCTCTTCCACTCCAAGGACACACAGGCCTCCTCTTTCATGAGTTCTTATCACATAACTTATCTCCACCTGATTGACTGATCAGTATTTGAAACTTAATTTCATTCATTCATTCATTCATTCATTCATTTATCATTTGAACCTTAATGTTAGCCCTCAGAATATTCCTCTACAATCAGCATGGAATCTACTCTTGCCACACTATCTACAGCTGCTTGTTCATTTTACAATAATTTTTGATTGACTAATGTAGCTTATAGTGGGAGAAGTGTATTCCAACCCACTTATAATGCTAGAACATCCCTTGTCTTTTTACCCTGTAAACTGTTTAAAACCCCAGCCAGTCTCTCTCCACCAGATTCTGATAACAGTTTCGATTAAGTTCAAAACCTTGGTGCGAGCATACAAGGTTGTCAGGGGAACAGAACTGTCTTACATTCTACACTTGATTAAACCCAGTGCCCCATCAAGGATGCCTGATTCTCCTCCGTCCAAAAGGCAGGAAATCTCTTTTTAGCCTTGGCCTCTCAGACAGGAATTAACTTTCCCTTTTGTTCAGGACTGCCGTGTCTCAAAAGAAACAGATTTTAGTCATAAATATTATTATGCAGTTTAACAATGATGCATGGCATGGTCCATAATACTCTATCTGAATGGAAAATTTCACTTGTAAGATTCTAACCCAAATGTCTGAGGCATTAAAACATAAAATATTCAAGAATATTGTCTTGCTGATACTTTTGAGGCTATATGTGCTTATAATTTTATACTTTCACACTTTTTCATGACTGCAGAAAAGGTCAACGCCAGCTAAAACAAAATTCTCCACTTTTTTTTTTCCTCTCTGACCATATTTAAAGGTCCATTAAAACACGATGAGCTAAAATCTTGTGATGCAGGTTAAGAAAGGTGGACCATAGGACCTAATAACCCTGTAGCTCTTGAAGTGCTGAGAAAGCTGACCTTTGACCTCTATTAAAACAAGCCCATGGCCACTGTAACCTGTATGGAGACGGTCCTTCTGGTCTCACCTCCCTCCGCTGCCACTCACTTACATTTACTGCCCCAACGCCACTGGGAAAAATGTCTGATTGTCTCTTTAGCACACACTGTTGTTCACTCAGTGACCGCAACTGGCAGGTGGGGGAATTGCCCCCCACAGTAACACTCTTAGCCCATCCATCACAGGAACTCTGCTGTTGGTCTCTGCGAGAGCCAGGGAAGTAACACTTCAATAGACTGGTAGCAATATAGTCAAAAGTCAGCCATAATATCCAGTTTGCTTGATTTTAAACGGCTTAGCATATGTGTGTCTTCCTAATATGAATCATGAGGAAGGGTAGATTCTGATCTGTTTGATCTTTCGATATTCCGGAGATTATCCATCCTCCGTAATGCAAATGTTTTCGATTGCATTCAAAATGCTGCGGTTTATTGACATGGCAAGGGCTGGGAATCGATGCTCTTTATTAAGAATTCTGTAGAAATTAGCAAGCAATTGTGTTCAAATGTAATAAGCGGATGAATACTTGCGGATTTGAAAAAAGGGGTATCCCATGAAGCGGCTGGGACTGCTGCAGGAATAGCTTCCGACACACTAGGCGCTAAGCCTTTGGCAGATGCGCAGTAGAGGAGAAGCAGTGTGTATCACCTCGATATCCTTTCACTCAGTAATATCATTGCTTTCTTCATTGGCTTGGGAAGGAATTAGCTCAAAGCAGAGGAACCACTACACAGCTGAGTTTATATATGTGAGGATATCCTGTGGCTGATTAAGTAAATACCTCTTCCTTGTGGGGACTGGAGTTGCTAATTCTGCTCTTAAAAGCTGTTGGGTGTGTTGTTTTTGTTTTAGAATTTCTTGGAATGCACTTTTACTCTTCACATTCCAGAATTCCAGCATGTAGGCAAGTGCTTTCCCCGCTCAAGAGTGTGCAAGAGCTGGACCACTGCTGGGTTGATGGAGATGGCGATTCAGCAGACTCTCACCAGTACACACACAATTATCTTCAGTCAACTTCCAAGTGGAGCAATTTTAGACCCCCTCCGTAAGGCGAAACCAGTACCTTATGTCTTTACTTTTTCTTTGATTGGCAGTTCAAACTTTTAAATGAACAAGTTTCTTTTGCGATGAGAAAAAAGATATATATATATATATATATATATAATCCTTAATGACATGGTAAGGGCATGTAGCAGTGTATTCCTGGCATCTTATTAACTGGTCATATGGTGATGGTGTAGGCAGATTCTAGGCTGTCCTTTTCATCGCACAAAACAACAGCACAAATGTCCCTTGTAGAAAGAATACCTTGAATTTTCTCTGCTGTTATAACTGCTAGAGGAGGTTACTATGATTAATCAATGATGATATTTTCTTGCTAATAAAGGTGCTCAAATGGTGAAAAAAAATGTATTCGCTAGCAAAGAATACTGAGTGCATTTTCGGTAAATGTAGAAAATCTCAGTATGTGCAAATACTTTTGACTGGTACTTTAAGCTAAAACAATGTAGACTAAAATGATGTCTGGGTCATGGGATCTAAAATACAGTAGCCAAGGGCCTAACAGACTGCTCATGCTAACCCTTATCCGCTGCCAAAGGCATCTATAATGGGCAGAGTGTCCGATTGTCAGACCTGCACCTTGAAGCCGTGGAAGATGGTGGCTTGGTCTGATGAGTCATGTTTTCTGTTGCATTATGTGGACGGCCAGATACATGACAAGGGTCCATAGGATGCTCAGTGACTACGCAGCCTTAAACATGACAGGGCTCGATGCCCTGTGTCCTGTGACACTTTACTGTGCCACAATAGCCCTTCTTTAACTTCATAATAGACAGGATTGTGTGTGTGGGTGGGTGGGTT